>VZRM01003707.1:94220-194586 GCA_013397955.1 Grantiella picta | reverse complement strand
AAAAAAAAAAAAACCAGCAGTAGACTGGGTAATCACTAAACTTCACCAGAATTTAGTAAATTGGCGAAAGCTTCACTATGTGCTTGCCTATGTTTTGAACTCTCCTGTTAAGCATCTCATCTCTATTTAAGGCTTTGAGAAGGTACTGGGATGGACTTTTTGTTCTACCTACTGTGTCTGCTGGTAGCAGAGTTAGGAATAAAGCTTGGCTTGCACTTTTCTTGGGAATAAAGCTTGGCTTGCACTTTACTTTCTTCAAGCCTGTAGTCCTCATGGATAAACATGCATCCACAATCCATAATCTGCTGACATATTGGTGATTCATTTTTTTCAAAGCTAGTGAGAAAAGTTGTTCAAACATTAGAAGATGATTGATGGGAAGGCTGAATTTCCTGACTTAAGTGTTACTATTCTTAGATATATACATATATATATATTTCAAACCTGCTCTGGGACAGAGATAACTGAGTTCTATATTTTAATGAAAAGAGTGAACTGTGGAAACAAACTAATTCTGGTTCTGGTAGATGCATGGTGATTTCCAACAGCAGAGTTCAGCTGCATCAGCAGTTTCTCTGGCCATATCTGTTGTCTTGGAGGGTGTTCTGCACTGCAGGGCCACCTGGTTCTTTCTGGATCTCAGTAAGAAAGATGTGTCTAGAAATAACAGAAATAAATTCCTTTGATGATGATAAGATAGAAATGGGAAAAGGAATATAGATAGTGAGTAAATTTTACATGCCTTTGGATGTCAGGAATCCTGCTTCTGTCCTGTATTAGATGAATCCTGGGTTGACAGCCCCAAGACAATGTGCACAATTCCCCTTGTGGAGAGGCTAAATTTCCCTTCCATACCATGATGCCTTTTATTCAGCATAAGAAAAAAAACCATCTTGCCTGTCTTGACAGGTAAAATTGTTCTCTCTTTCTCTCTGTCCTCCAGAGCATATCCAGCTGCATATATCCAAAAATTATAATTAGGACCAGTACATGTTTGGGTTGGTCAGTACATCTGGTGCTGCCACACCCATTGCCACAGCACTCCCTCCTGCCAGCAGAAGGGTAACCAGGTCTAACAGGTCAGGCATGGCTTTCCCAAGAGCACCAACTCCCCAAAGATGGTGTGTTCTGCAAGGCTCTCAATACAGAAGGAAACTTCCTGACCACAGAACTCCAAAGAAGCTTCTCACTGATACAGCAGGTTTTGCTTTTCTTCTCTTTGCCTGCTGATGTTCATAGTAATCTGCATGGAGAGTACACAGGGGCTGATTGAGTGATGATCCCTTTTTTTTTAAAACCTGGGCAAATTTCGTTCTTCTTTGATTTTTAAAAACCTGTTTTATCACCAGACCTAAGCACATGGCCAGAGAGCCTTTTAATGGAAGACAAACTAGTCTTGATTTCTGTGTAAAATTTTTAAGGTTATGCAATACTATGTATTTTGGACATCCATAACTGTCTGCTTCCTTCAGCCTTTGTTGTAGGCTTATTGATAATAATTATTTTATACCCCAACTTAAAAAAAAAGAGAAGCTTATGTATTAGTACATTGTCTGTGACTGCACACTCACAAAAGGTCTTGAACCAAACTCTTGGAAATAATGGAAGAATCACAGGCAGCTTAAATACTGAGGAATGGTTGGTTCAGCTTTGTTTGATAGTGTGAAGGACATTGGTATAGAGAGTAAACTTATTTGTATACTAGAAAGCCATCTAGCACAGGAGTTTTATTCCTCACTAAGGAGTTAAGGAATTCTTTGTATAGAGGACAAGCTCTCTCTCAAAAACCTAAAGTCATTTGTCTGATATTTTCTGTGCATTATCAAGCTGTTGTCTTCAACTGTTTTGATGAACAACTGCAAAAAGGATGTTTCTGGGAGCATCAAGGATTCAGTCAAGACAATAAAACCTGGATGCCCGAATATTTATCATTGAAACAGACTCTAGAATGAATTGCACTCTTGGTATAACTGCACCAGGACCCAATAATGAAATAGAAAACTTCGTGGGAAATTCATTCTTGCACCTTTTTTGAGTTCTTTCAAACATCCATAAGGTTGGTAAAAGAAAATAGGAATAGGAATACACAGCACCAATTCATAGGAGGGGGAGACACGTGTTTCATATTTGATTTTGTTGAGCTGAGATACAGGTAAGAATTAGTGGCTTTTTACATGCTTACTTCGGAAGAATAATTTTTTTAAATAATGCCTAATGTGTAAGGAGAAAAATGTTTAAGGGAAGCTGTAAATCAGAATCTAAATGGAAAGTAATTTTATGCTGTGAATGATACACTAATCAATATGAAGTTTCAATTTTGATATTAGAATTAATGAGCTCTGCCTTTTCTTCTTGGTAAATATTTAAGGCACACCGAAGAGTTAAATGGCAAAAGTAATTTCCTTTTTATCAGCTCAGTTACTTCTTTTTTTAGCTATTTACAATATCCAGCTTATTTTGGTGGAAATACTAGTAGTTCTTTCATTAAATTTTTAAGGAAAAAATTGCAGAACATTTTTTCATAGGCATGATTTTTTGATGTATGATTCCAGATGTAAAGAAGCTGTATTGTGTGTTCTGAGGTTTTCCTATTGAGCATTTCTGAAATTTCAGAAATGAACACTAAGTAGGTCTAAAAGATACAGTATGGGGTGCATGAGAGATGTTTTTGACACAATAGGGTCAGAGAAGTTAAAGACACGTTCTTTGTTGGCAATTTTGGCAGAAATACTGAAACACAATGTGGGAACTGCAAACCTTATGACATTCGGTAAAATGTGAAAAGTTTCAGGTCTGTAATATACGACTTGATGTCATGTATATGAGTTGGTAGCTTTTGCACAATATATATTGAATCTCACTTTTTTTGTCTGAAGTTTGAAAAGATTTTCCCAGTTTAAATAACTCGTGCTTGAAGTGCAGCGTAAATTTAAAACTCCCCATTGTCCGAGTGTAAAAAAGTTCATTTCATTGTGTGGCAAATAATTTAGTCTGTATTCTTACCTCAGTGGGTCCTTTTATAAAATTGTAAACCATTTAGAGAAAGCTTTACTATCTAAATGAAGGTTGTGCAAAGAGAGGCAGGTATGAAAACAGGGCACCAATTTCCCAGCTGTGTCCCTGGAACCTCTGTTATAGCCCCCCTTACTTTGCAGTGTCTTTTATTTGCTGCTCTTGTGTGGGCTGCAATAAATATACCACAACTAGACCTTTCTGCTTTTGTCAGCTGAGCTCCCCTGGTTTCCCCTGTTGGAATGTAGCATTGTGTTTTGGGAGGCAGCACTGGCTTTTCCGAGCCATTTCAGAAAAATGCCTGTAAACTTTTTCTTTGTAATTTTGTTCACCCTGTATTAAACTATATTTGCACTGAGGGAAGTGGGATGATCCATCAAATTGGGTACATTGTACTGGAGATGCCCACTTGACTGGGAGAGGGACTGTCTGCATGACAGCAGGGAAGGAACCTAAACAGGCCAGTGAAGACACCTAAAACCAGGTGTACTGGATCCAACCAAAGACTTGTGTTCTGAATAAGGCAAATCCAGAGGTAATTCACCCGTGATGTGTACTGCAGTGCCATTGCAGGAACATGACAGCAAACCTTAGTGTGAAACCTGGTCAGAGGAGAGGTCATTAGAGTCACACAGCTGATTGGGGCACCTGACATAAGATGAGAGGCTGAGGGAGCTGGAACTGCGCAGCCTGGAGAAGGCTCAGGGGCTCTTATCAATGTTTGTGTGGGGAAGTAAACAAGGCAGACCCAGACTCTTCTCAGTAGTGCCCAGTGAGTACAAGAAGCAATTGGCACAAGTGGAAACACAAGAAAATCCATTTAAACATAAGGAAGCACTCTTGTCCTGTGATCAAACAGGACAATCAAACACTGGACACTGGAATGGCTCACACAGAGAGGTTGTGGAGTCTTCATCCTTGGAGGCAAAGCTCAGCTGGCTATAGCCTGGTTTGGAGCAGAGGGCTGGACCTGAGATGATTTCCTGAGGTGCCTTTCCACCTCAACAGTCCTGGAAATCTGCACGTAAATGTGCCAAGAATTTGACCTTGTGCTAATTTGGGTGCCACCAGTGCCTGGGATTCTTATCTTCCTTTTTCTGCTCTTCTTTCTGGTGCTTCCAGGCACAGCCATACATCTTCATTTTCCATTCATGCAATCTGAGCATTTCTATTGCAAATTTCTACATTCCAGCAGTCTTTACTGTACTCTCATGGAGTTTCATGACTAAAGTTTGTATCCACGGGTTTAGTAACCCTGGGTGACCTGCTATTTTCTCTTAATTATTTGTCAAATTGTTTGTTGAACATATTTATAGTTGAGGGCTCTTTCCTTCCACAACACAGTATGGCAATTAATTTATGATAAATCCCATGGGAGATAAGTTCTTCCTTTTATTTGCTTTACAGCCACTGCCCAGGAGTTTGCTTTGGCATCCACTGGGTCTTGTGTCAGGAGAAATAACAAATAATGGGCCTATATTAACCTTTCTATTCTAGTCATGGTTTGAAGATTCTAGTGTATCTTCCATCAGTCATTTCTTATCCAAACTGAAGAAGCACAGTCCATTTCCTCTCTTCTCTTCCAGAAGTCGCTCCACAGTGCTGACCATCCTTCTCACTTTTCTCTGTTCTTTTCCTGCTCTGCCATGTGATTTTTGAGATGTAGGAACGAAAGGTGTGTGCAAGACCCGTAGGCTGAGGTGCTGAACCATGGCATAATATTGTGTTTGAATTTGTGTATATTCTGTTTGTATTTTTTCTCTATTCCTTTCTTAATACCTCCTAAAATTCCATTTTCTTCACTGAGCACCACCATCTGATGGACATATCCACCAAAGCTCCAGAATAAAAAAATGTCAGTCCCAATACCAGCTCCTGAGGAACACCACTAGTCACTGATTTCCACTTGGACGGTGAGATGTTGACCACAGCTCTTTGAGTGTGACCATCATTGTTATAGGTAACTTGGATACCACAGTTTTCAGCTCATTTACTCTTTTAAAGAATCTGAATAGATCTGTTCCGCATTTCATCCCTGTGATGAAAGCCCCTAGATAGACATCCCGGATTAACCCCATGTATTTTTAACTGGGATCTCAAATTGTTTCCTGCCAAGCTGCCCAATAAGCAAGTCAGACTTCCTGATTTGTGCTTTCCTAAATTGCTCATATGCCTACTCTGAAAAGGAGTGACATGTTTGCCATCTTTCCTTGCTATGGTACTGACAGTTCTTCAGACTGTAAATTGTACTAGCTAGTAGTTTGAGAATTTCATATATGAATTTCCTTAGGACTCCTGGGCAAATGTCACCTGCTCCAGCTGATTTGTTATTGGTTTAGTGATCTATTTTAAAAACTTTTCTCCTGGTTTTTTGATTTGAGACAGTTCTTCCAGCTCATTCTGCTGAAAAGAAAGAATCCTCTGTAAGTTTCTCAATAATTGGTCACAGAGAATTAGTTTTTTTGCCTAACTGTACTTCTGCAAGTGCTCCTATTAGACTGTGATTATCTATCAGCCCTAAAGGCTCTCTGGGAGGCTTCCTGCTTGTGATGTTTTAGAAATAGATTCTTATTGTTAATTTTTACTTCTTTAGAAAGTTCTTTCTCAAAGTCACGTTTATCAGTTCTTACTCTGGTTTTATTTTTGACATGCCTTAACTGTTTAATCATTTTCTCCATTGTGTACGAACTGTACATTTTGAAGCATGTTTTCTTGTTTCTAATATTCCTCTTAACTCTGGTGCTTAGCTCTACTATTTTTTAATCTTGCTTTCTTCAAAATCTGCAGCTGGACCTGTATTTTTTCCATGTTTTCTGAAAACACCTCTGTACCACTTGTGACTAACTTTGGTTGATTCTTTTTTTATTTCTTTCTGTCTAACTTAACAATTAATTGTTCCTGGCTGAGGTTTTCAGGTTTGACATTTTAAGTCCTCTAAGGAGTTAGATTGTGAATGGTCAAAATTTTCAAAGGTAACGTTTTGAATGTCTTCTGAGTTGAGAAATTAATCAACCAACAGTTTCTTTTTTTTTTTTTTTTTAAATTCTCTGCCCAGTTGCTTCAAGAATACAGTCACTGCAGGAAACAGCAGTGGTCTGTGTATCTGAGACCATCAAATTGCCTCACTCCTTTGTGCTTTCTGTCCCTCCAATGGCTCTGATCTCACTCAGCATGTCTCCACTGACAGGTTGATATTGTTGTCATCCTGTCTTTTCCCAAGAACCAAGAGATCTGAAACCCCCTGATGTCAGCATTTAAACCTAGACATCCTAGGTCAGCTTTGCACTGTTAGACTTCTACCATTTGAATGGAAAAAATATTTACTTGTGGTCTTGTCTATTTTGCATAAATGGGACTTTATTATTGAAATGGTACTGAAAAGTCATTGTTTCATACCAGAATTTTATTGATATCAGACCTAATTATGTTTTTTCATAGGATAGAGAGCTTTTACTGCTGTCCCAGGAGAGATGAGTCATTCCAGTCTTTGTGCTCTTTCCACAGCCTTTCATTTTAAAACTCCCCTGACACTCTTCTAACTTTAAATGCCTACAATGTGCCTTTTTTTTTTGATGTAGACAAGAGATTGTCTTTCCTCTGTAGGCCTGTTTCAAAAGTATTCTTCGTTACTATTTGTTCCTATTTCCTAATTAGTCCCTGTTCCCTGATCAGAGAGACAGAGCAGTTAAACAAAGTGCTAATTTATACAGCATTTGAATAATTATGTTCCAGTTGCCAAGGTTAATGTACATCCTCTGTTAAACAAACATCTGTTGCAAGAGTGGGGTGGAATCTGGTCTCTCCTGGAGTGGAAAATGTTGTACCAGAGCTTGCAGCACAAGTGGAGATATCACTGTTATCTCCACAGGACAATGCACTGTTTTATGTAATCTCACCATAAATTCCTGATGGAGTACATGAGTAAAGACAGATATCCAAAATGGGGGTCATAGCCACCAGTGGTCCTTGGGTCTATGAGTACTCTCCAAGCAGGAAGTAATTTAAGTCCAACAATAGGAAATGCAGAGAAGATACTGAGGTTGGAAAATATGTTTCTCAGTAACTAATATATGTTTAATTCAAAGCTGGCAGATGAAGCCTCTGTGGGACCAGGATTCACACTTAAGAAAACTCCTCTAGGGTTTATTACCCAAGACCATCTGTTGAATGTCTTAGATGTAGCAAAAGCACTTGACATGAGATCAAGGATGTAGAAATGGAATGGTCATTTGATTATATATACACTTGCAGAATATCCCAAAGGCTTATGTAACAAATTATTATTACACAACATTACAAGAACTTCATATATGCACTGACTTCTTTTTAATGTTGACTAGTTTCCAGTGTGATGAGAAATTTGACTGACATTATAGGTGAATCCGAATGTACGAATTTTCAGAGAAAGTATCCCAGGCCCAAGAATGAAGACAGAACTATGGTGACATCTTTTTTATTATTTGTATGTCAATTCATATTGCAGTCAGCATAGATGTGAAGATTTGGCCTGTTCTTTCAAACTCTGAAGTATCTAACTCAAATTTGCACTAGTAGAAAAGGCTGAAAATTATATATGAAACCTATCTGCAAAATGTTGATCCATTTGAAACCATAGATGAAGACAAAAGACACTTTCCTGAAAATGTGACTGTATGTCTCCACCACAGGTACTCCTCCTGGAGATAGATACAATTCCTTAAACTTGGTGTCTCACTAACTGTTCCAGTAAGTAATGAAGACTGAATAAGACAAAAAGATTTGAGAATATAATTCATTATTCTAGGGTCTATATATCTGAATATGTGGACCAAATGTCCAAAATAATCTGTAAAATATTTTTGGAGTGAATGAGCAAAATATCACTGAATGTTGCAATGAAGGAGAAAATGAGAGTTCATTTCCAAGCTCAACCTGGCTTGCTGCTTCCTTGTAATAAGAGACCATTTCAACACAGGCAGCTTATAAATAAAGTCTTCTCATTGAATGTGGAAAATATTGCACACGTTGTGTAATGTATATGTTAAATAAAAAAGTCTCCCTTGTTGGATTGGCAGCTTGAGACTGCTCCATGAGCTCAACAGCAGAGTTGTGGGCCCCTTGGCCCCATCCCATCAACCCTAGCTTGGCTTGGGAAGTTAATTTTGAATTTGGCATGGGCACAAATTTATTTAAGGCAATGTTTGTTAGGTTCTAGCTGGTGAATGGAAAATATTGTGTTTGATGCCCAAATTGTGACCTCCTGTGTAGAACTTCAGCAATGACTTAAAACTAAGAACAGGAGAAAATGTAAAGTGTAGATGTAGATGTACTTCAGCGTTTTCTGCTACTATGGCTCCAGCCAGCCAAAACACTCAACAGCAGAGCCCACTAGATAAAATCCTCATCCTGCAAGTTGCTCTATGATTGGACCCTAAAGTTCCTTATCAGAAAAAGCACTTTGAACTGAATTTGCTAAACAAAAGGGGTTAACAGAATAAGATTTTGCTGGATCTAAGTTGCTAAAATTAATTTCTATTTCCCCTTCAGTCAGAGTTGGCTGTCAGGTACTTTCAAGGACTTTTCTTTGAGCATGTGCAATTTTCTCTTCCCTTTCTTAAAAAGAAATTGATGGTGTTTCTGCACTACTAGCTCTATCTACCCTTCAGCAATTTTGCCCTCTTGCCTAGCTCTTTACTTTGTAGATGACTAATATTGTCTCTCCTCATCTTTCTCACCCTCTTCTTGCTTCCAGCTCTCGTAAACACTGTCATTGCCTCGGTTTCTGTGGCCCACATAGCCTTTGACCAGACTAACAGTGTTACAGAACCACGATACCGTTGCTGGGGAAGCAGAGGAACTTTAATAACAAGATCCTTTTATGAGAGAAGGTAATCTTTCTGGAAAAGAAAAAAATAAACTTGCGCTTTGTTTTGAAATATCTTCTGTTTATTTTCAGCTAAACCCCATATTTTTCCCATGTTGTTAATGTTTTCAGGTGCCTTTCTTATATTTTTATGGTTGCTATGACCTTAACATTCATCAAAGCTGAGTAGCTAAAATTGATTCGGTTTAGACATAGCAATAGAATGAGTCATGTCAGTAAACTTGTTCAACCATTTACTGAAGTCTGGAGCCTCATATGTGTCTGCAGTACACACGTGCTTGAGAGGAGCCTTGCTCAGAGGCTGCCCTAAAATTGACATTCTTTGGGTCACTTTCCACTGGTGACTTATTCTTGCTACCGCTGAGCACTTGTGACTTTGCTCTGATTTGTGATGTTTTGGCATCCACAACGACTTGGTGAAAGAGCCCAAGGGTAGAGCTTGGTTTGGGAAGGAGGAAATAAGAGTAACACAGCCATGTTACCCCTTGTGCCCTCGAAGCAGGAGTCGAGTTGGAGAAAAATATGGGTAGCATTCTGGCATGTAGGTCAGAGAAATTAATATACTGACACTTTCATGAAGGAAATACAAGTCATTTGGGCTGTATGGGTTCCTCATGAGATGCCACATTTGTTTGTTGTGATATCAGAGATAAAGATGCCAACCTTGCTTTGTGTAATGCAGTAATCCAGCATGTGAGCCCTAGGTATTTTTGGAAATTAAGAAAAAGACATGCTTAGAAATCATATTTATTTAGCCAAAATCCTAGTAAATTGTTTAAGGGTGAAGTCAGCTATAGTTCTTTGCCTTCAAACAAACAGAAGATAACCTGGATCATTTGAATATTATATGGCTGAAACTTTTAAAGGTTATTCATGTCTGTACTATGATTGCTACAAATGAGTCTTGCTCAGATATACTTGAAGATTCAAGAACATAGAAAGTATTTTTGAGAACATATCAAAAGATTCAAGAACATAGAAAGTATTTTTGAGTACTGCAGAGGCACAGACAGGGTAGTTATAGTTGTTCTGGAAAGCATGTATCTGAATTTCATAAATCTTATTCATTCAACCATGCTTTTCCAGGAAAAAGACACTCTGCCACTGAGTGCCCAGTTTTTTTGAGCTCAGTTATCCTGACTACATGTACAAAGAGCAGCAAACAGACTTCAAGTCAGCTCTAGCAATATCTTTAATTTGGTGGTCAGCAAATTATAGGAAATGCTCTTCCACTAATCTTGCCAATACATTTCCACAAACTTTCTCCCAGTAACCACATTACTCCTGCTACCCAAATCACTGTAGTTCCTTGAGCTGCATTTCCAAGTGGCTGACTGGTGGCCGTTGAAGAATGTCTTGAATGTAGATGGGTGGGTGTCAACAACAATGTGTCTGATTCTTAGTGGCAGAAATTCCGTGTGAAGTGCTTAAATTCAAAGACCTGCACAAATAGGCAATGGTAAACTCCAGTATGTTAGTTTTTTCTGGTTAGACTGCTATAATAAAAGCACATGGAAAACGTGGCCTGCATCTTTCTGTTGAATGATAAAAACAGTTATTGTTGCTGCTTTTGAACTAAGGTGTATGTGTAAAATTGTGTTCACTGGTGCTTGCAGGGAACATGGAAGTTTTAAGTAGTTTGAAGAACGTCTGAGATGGAATTTATAAGTATGCTGATATAATGAAAAATGAGGAGCCTTATGACTCTTACACATGGATCTAGTAAGTAACCTTGAACTCCTGTAGCTCTTTTAGCAGAGCTGGAGTACAAAAATACGTATTATCTGAAGCAAATTATCTTCTTGTAATGTGCCTGTCACCAAGACAGCATAGCTGAGCTTCTGAATACAAATAGTAAATATTAATAACCAGACTTCAGGGGAATTTTGCTGATTTGTTCAGGCTATCATCTCAGGATCTCAAGCTTGAAGGTGATACCAATGCAATCTGATGCGAAGGGAAACAGCTGAGTTCTGCACACTACATCCCAAGTATCTGTGGGGACACACTGAAGCAATGCTGGCTGTTGTGAAACACTTTTAAAAGCAGCCTTGAGCTAGTCTAGCTGCTTTTCAGTGTGTGGCACATGTAAAAAAAAATCTTTATACAGGTCCAGTAGTATTCTTTGGCACACTCATATTTTGGTAAATTATGTGTTTTGCATTTAATATGTATGTGAAGTCTGTTTGTATGTTAGTGTTTATGATGGGATAGCTTCAAAAGGTTTGGAATTCCAGATTCAGCTAAGCATTTAAAAGGTCAGAGGCTTGTCCAAGGCTTATCCAACCTCTCAAGTATGAAAACCCAGAGTGGAAACAGTCTGATGGGAATAACATATTGCCCTCAAATGGAGCCTGTCTTCTAACCCCTTTTGTTCCTTTTGTTTTCTCATCTCCATTTCCTCCTTTCTGTGTTGTTCCTGAAGGAGGATCATCTCTTAGACCAGGCATTAATGCCCTCTAAAGTCACACATTTTCTAATGATTACTTCTATAAACCCTACAGATGCTAAATCAGGTCTGCTGTACTCGAGTTTCTACCCTGCTACCCAGGACTGTTTTATATCTGCTGCATTATGTGATTTTTGTGCTGTTTTATTATTTTTTACATAAACCTTTGATTGAAGGAATACATCTTATTCCTGGAGTGGAAAGCCAATAAGGCTGGTGGCTCCTGAATCCAGCAGGGCGTTTTTGTAGTTCTGTAGAGGCTGCAAAGGAAATTGTGTCTCTTGTCCAAGAAAATTTGCCCTTACCATAGGCAACTCAATCATCCCTCTGGGAACACACTGGGAAAGCACTCTTCGCTCTCCAGTGTTATTTTGATGTGGATACGAGAAAAAGCAAAAGAACAAAATGGAATAAAAATTTTAAAATATTTATTTTCTCAGGCTATATAGTCAGGTTTTCCCGGTATTTTCTGCCTATAGTTAAGGTGGAAATAATGGCAAGAGAAATTCCTTGGTGACATTTTGATGCTTTCATCTGGTCCCACTTGTTACAGAGGAGAAGACAATTCTGTAAAGGCTCAGTTCAGTTCAGTTCAGGATTTATACAAGTTTGAATTAATTTGGAATCCAGATAATCCAGATCTGAATACACTTAGTCTGATTAATTTGAATTTTCTCTTTGGAATCCAAATTATTGGCAAGTCTTTCTTGTCATTAAAAAAAAAAAATGAGTACCTCAAAGTACCTGACAACAACAAAGTATTTGAAACCAGATTACCTGATTTGGCAGTTTGCCATCTGAAATTGTGTCCCGAGAGGTCAAAGGCTGCAGTGATGCCATGTGGGATGTGACTGCTCTGTCTGTTCTTCTGTGTGATAGGGCCAAAGCAACCTCTTACTTGCTCTCCTCTTGCTCATTCTACCTTGTTTCTCCTTCTTTGATGAATAGTTTTTAATGCTGATAATTTTCTAATTTTTCGGTTTTTTTTTTTTTGTTCTAGTTGTTCTTTTTGTCACCTCAAGACCCCATGTGAATCCAAGCTTTGCCTGACATGCAGGGTCAGCAAAGAAGGCAGAGGGAAATTCTTTGTCTCTGAAACTGTGGTCACAATGAGAAAACAGTGCCCAACTGCAAACAACCACCACATGTTTTCTTTACTGAAATGCTTTATTCTTTGAGAGCATATAAAAAAGAAGAGTGCCATAGGTTTCATGAATAAGTTCTCACAGAAAGTGTAAACAATTAGGAAAATTGTTCCTCCACTCATATTTGTTTTTCTGTTTCTGTCTGAGTGGTAACCTTAAGCCTGCGTGAATTACCGTGACAGGGAAGGCCTGCCAAACTCTCTCTCTGAATAGCACGAAAATGTCTCTGGAATCTGCTCTGTGTGAGGAAAGCACAGACAGTACCTTTCCTCCAACTCTCACAAATTACTTTGGTAAATAAAATATGTGACCACAAAAGGGGGGGAAGAAAAGGAAAAAGGGATGCAGCCATCAATCAGACTAATTTAAAGAATGGACACACCCTAAAGAGTGTATGTTCATCCACAAATTATATCATACTCTAAAAAGGTTACTTCACTGAAATATTTGTGACAGAACACAATATTTGTGGTATGTTGCCCAAAGAATGCATATTTTTAAAAAATGTACCAAGTAATAGGAAATTTGTGGCCATTTATCTTATAAGCCTCTTTCCTGTTTTAGAGTCAGTGGGTCAGAAATTCACTGCTGTAAACTACACAGACCCATTAACTTCTAATTTATAACAACCGAGAAGAGGGTCTAGGAAGAGTCTAAGCAGGGTTTGCACTCTTCTATCAAGAGTGGTTTTCATCTTTCTATAAAAGCCAAATAACAAAACTCTATTTGAAATAGAGAATGACCTATGCTAGCAGACATGGGGTTGACCTAAGCCAATTTACTCCCTTATACATGTATGCTCTGGAAAGGCTGTTTTGAAAGGGTTTGGGGTTTTTTTGGGTTGGTTTTTATGTTGGTTTTTTTTTTGAGACAGAGGTGAGAAATTGTTTTGGAGATTATAGTGGTGTTTCCAGATACAACAGTCCCTGCTTTAGCCTTAGGTGGGGGAGTTTTCCATTTCCCTTTCAGCTTATATTAAATTACTTTGCTTTCTTGTCATAGGCATAATCCTTTGATGAGAAAACCTTGACAGCATCTCAGCCGAGGAAGAAAGCCCGCCTCTGCAGAATCACCAGAGACTGGCTATTGCTAATTGATTCTACATGGAGAGCCCTCAGTGGTGACAGCCATCAGTCTGAAACCGTGAGTCAAAGAGGTTTTGACCTTCTTTGAAGTGCTGTGTGCAGGAGCTCTTGGAAATGTAACAAGTTTCTCTTCGCCTGCTGAGGTCTTCAGTGCCACAGGTGGTGTCAGGGTGATTTGTTCTGTGCATGTTGGAAGGGTAGGGATGGAGAGATAACCCTGGGGGGACAACCTTTGGGTGCAGCACTAAACTCACTGCTTTGGTGGAGGGGAGATGGAGAGGCCACTCAAACCTAAGATTTTTCTCAGTTTTAGAGCAATCCATGCAATGACCTTGTGATCCCTTTTCTAAGGCCTTGATTTCACTCAGAATTCTGTCCTGTGGAACAATTGGCTGCAAGTGCAAAATCATTGTTTGTGTTGCCTGGTGCTGATAGGTGAGGCTCCCAGTGGGAAGAGAGCTGTGCTGTCACTAATCCAGCCTGTGTCCCAGGAATGGGCAGTGAGAAGGTGGGAGAAGGGCAACTTCTGGCACAGTGAACAGCACAGATATGAGGTGGAGGAGTTGAGCACACCAGCAAGGCTCTTGGGGCAGGTGCTCCCCAGTGCCAGCAGCCCCCAGCAGCCAATGCACTGCACAGGTTGCCCCAGGTCCCAGCAGATGTAACCCAGACTGCATCCTGCTCTCCCACACCAGCTCCACCTCTCTCTGCTGGCAATTGCAAGTGGGTTCTCAGCTGTTGTCTTCTGCAGCTGGGACAGGAAAAGTTTCCCCGACCTGGGGAATTTATTTGCACTTGGGCAGTACCTCTGCAGAATGGGCACAGTCCATGTCAGCAGATAAAGCCTGCACATGCCATGGAAAGTTGTACTCCATCTTTCCTACTCTCCTCTGAGTGACCCAGCCATGCATGCCCAGCAATGCCCACACAGGGGGGCAGGAAGCTGGGGAGGGACAAGCGTTGTGCTGCTCCAGTGGGCCTGTTTGCTGGCATAATCCAATGTGCTGTGACAGCCCTTTGCCGGGCTAGCAAAGAAAATAAATACTTTTAAGTAATTGCTGCTGATCCCAGAGATGAAACTGAGAAGCTGATAATGGTGAGCTGTTATGAAAGGCATATGATGGTAATGCAGTACCTTGGCAGCCTCCTCTGAAAAGAAAACAGGACATTCCTGGCACACCAGGTAACACTTTGCTTTAGAGTTACTGCCACAAAAGGCTCATTAACTTCTAAAGCACAAACAAAGCCCCTGGGCCCCATTGTGAGGACCAGATAGCAAAAATTCAGATATTCTGTACAAGTTAACAGGGGCTTCTGTAAGTATGAAGAGTGATATGTTTAATGGGGTCGGACCTTTAGCTTTGGGGCTGAATTTGTTCATTATACATTAATTATTTCATATAGTTAATCTTAAATGAAGCTGTAAATTCCATACTTGTCTTCATATGACCTAAACATATATTTAGAGAGAAATGTCATTGAATGTTGGTAGGCTTATAGAATGGAATGAAATTATGCTTGAAAATTGAATTTTTGAGGAAGGAGTAACTGATTCGACTTAACAGTCTTGCATGATTTCAAAATCTAGATTTGAGCCTGTATATAAAAAACATTTGTCTTGGATTCATTTCAAGCAGATTTTTATATCTTATGAATGGCATGATTTAGAAGTTCTTTCCCGATCAGTAAACTTGAAATTACCCACAGCACTCACATCTCAGGAGTTTCAGAGTTCAACTGAAAGGTGTTTTCAACAGCAGTATTTAAAATTATCCTGGTTTTGTGATTGCCTCTTGTGAGATGTATTAAGAATAGCACAGGCTGTGGTAGCTGTGTCATGGATGGAGCAGGTCAACACCCAAGGTTTTCAATTAATAGGAAATTTTGATGTTTTGTGGTTTGAGCTTCTGAAAATAAGTGCGACAAGTAGGTTAGTAAATAAACTTAGCAAGACTGAAAGTTAATTATTATTTTTAGTCCTATTAGTATTTTCATTTGAGTACTCCACAAAAAAAATCCAGTCATTTATGCAGCTCTAATTCTGATGATGTGAGATTTCTTTGACCGAAGTATTTTCTTTTTATTTATTTATGTTAGTAAAAAAGCTAAAATGCCTTGCCTGAAAGGGAAAATATTTGGCTTGGAATTGAAGTTCTCTGCTACTCTGTAGGCATGAGAGTTGCTTCTGTGGGTAGGGTCTGCAGCCAGATGGTATTCAATACACTCTAAAGCCAGAGCTTTTCCAGAGAGCCCCTCCAAAAAAGGGGAAGCTGTTGTACAACAACTTGTCAGGTGAGGGTCCACAAGTATTAAGGAATTGTATTTTTACTGTGTGTTAGACCTTGCTTGACTATTGAAGTAGTTTCTGAAATATTTAGGATTTTTTCTAAAATAACCGTTTTGGAAAGATAACATTTTTTTTCTTACAAGCTGTGAGGGAAAACTTCCAACATTCTGTTTGAATTATTTGCAGTTAAGTAGGATAAGACAACGTGATGTTTTTAATAAACCCATAAAATATGTTACTAGTAAAGATGGATATCTCAGGAGTAAAATGTAAAAACTGGCACGTGTAAAGATCTGTCTCAGCTAATCAAGTGTAGTTTTAAACAATACATTTTGCTTCCTTAATTTTTCCACTATGGGAAGCAATTACTTGTTAATGTAAATGAGAATGCACTTTGTATTGTAACTTCCATCCAGCCAAGTGTGTTTGACTTACGATTCTGAAAATAACACCACTTACAAAATTCAGGAGTAATTTTTGAGAGTGGGTTAAAGCTTCA
This sequence comes from Grantiella picta, assembly GCA_013397955.1. Classification (NCBI taxonomy): domain Eukaryota; kingdom Metazoa; phylum Chordata; class Aves; order Passeriformes; family Meliphagidae; genus Grantiella; species Grantiella picta. The sequence continues at coordinate 178,246 of VZRM01003707.1, read as the reverse complement.
CAGTCATTCCAGAGCACTCGCAACCAGTTCAGTACAAACTATGTTTACCTTTTGAGATTCATCTATTATAGCATGTGTACATGATGACACATTACACCTGGCTTCTCCACAGTGTCAATAAAAGAGGTCTTTGACCCTGGAGACTCTCTGATTTTTGGAAACTACCAGGAATTGGTCACCTTTCCATAGTGGATGGGTCAGTGAACAGCACCATGCTCAAGGAAGGTAGCATTCAACCCTCTGTCTTGTGGTGAGCTTCCTATCCCATGCAAATACAGGAGATGGGATGTCACCACGTCCTCTGGTGTGTTTGGATGTGCGTTCAGGCAGGCTGGGGGGCAATGGGGAATCCACCGCCACTGTGGTAAGGGCTAGGATGGGCAATACCTTGGAGTGTTTCTGCCTTTTTCTCCTCAACTCGTCTCACTCTATATCTTTGTGGGGCTTTTTTTGCAGTCTCCTGGAAAAATAGGCAGAGGGAAGAAGGCTGACAAAACACCCCCTTAAAAACTCCCTGTATTTCATGCTGGTTTTATTGCTGTTGGGGGCTTTGACATGAGGGACATGTCATTCTCTGTCTTTTTTGCAGGAGAGCATGAACGAAACTTTGAAAAATCTTCTACCAAAAAAAGTATTTTTGGCCTAATTTTATGAAGGGTTACGTTGCTGTGGCATGCTTCCTTCTGCTCCCTCTGGAAAACTAGAAAAAAAACCCAGCATTTTTGGGTGTGTTAGCTGGAAATAGAGCATAAGATACTGCCTGTGACATGAAAATTGTCACTCTTGGGACTCCAGATACCTTTGCCTTTACTTAAATCTATAAAGCATGGAAAAGCCTGGAGAGCCATTGAATGTGGTTCATGGTTTGAGAGACAGTGGACGCTGGTAGTTGTTTTTTAGAATGGGGAAACAGCTATTTTCACCCTTAAAAGCTGAGTCCCTGAGTATATCCAAGAGCAGCTGCCTACAAAGGGAATACAGAGCGGAAGATACTGGAGCTGGGGCTCTGGTCTTCATTCCTTTGATTGAATCATATTCAGTTGCTCCTGAAGTCCTGGTTCTGGCCTGGGTCTGGCTCCCATTTTCTTCCATCTCCGATTCACTAATTTAATTCACACAGGCTTTTGGTTCCCCAGCAAATGCCTGCTGATATTAATGAAAATCCTCCACTTGACTCAAAGGGACTTTGTGTCAGTCTCCTGAGATACATGGACTAAAATGATTCTTGATGCCTTTAGGAGAAAGTGTGTCGGAAGAAAAGATTTTGCCATCCCACCTGCCTAGCATTGGCAACTTGATTTTCTGTGGTGCTCAAGAAAAAAGAGCCTATGGACATGTCTTTGTGTTTATGTTAGAAACATTTCTGCCATCTTGGAGACATCACCTTTTTTGTATCCCAGTGGAACCTACAGAGAACTTCTGTCAATTCATGTGTTATAAATTGTGTTTGATTATGAGCTGCAGTTTGTTTGAAAATGGAACCCAATCTTATAATGCAAAAGTCTTCACTAAGCAATTGTCAAAATCCAAAGCTGTAGATAATTTCACAGTAAGTAGACTTTCCTGAGCAATTCATTGTCGAGATAATACCATAACATTATTTAAATTATACTGGCTGGACTGTAACATATGTTTCCTCTCCTAATATATTAATCACCAATACACCACAGGAAAAAAATCTGGCATATTTTTGTGCTGTATCAACTAATTTAAACTGACTTTCTTAACACTGCTTGTTATTAAGGATTTCTAAATGATCAGTACTTGCTCTCTCATTCTTTGCACTTATTTTTGAAACCATTTGAAAAAAAAGCCTCAAAGGTGTGTGCCCAAAGCCTCATTTGGGCATGTGATTGATGGTGAAGTAACCCAGAGTGGCAAGTTTCACTCTAGATTCTTTGGTAAAGCAAGAAAAGTACAAAGACCAGGCTAATGTGCAGTTCTGAACGCTTAGACCTCCTTAATGTGTAAGTCTTACTTTACCCAAATCCCAACTGACATGCTTTTGATTTCTACCTGTAGGCTACCAACAGTTTCTTAGGGTAAAAACTAGCAAGTCAGTTCTGTTCTAGTCACTTCCATGAAGCCAGAGGCATTTGTACCTGTGAATGGAGGGGGAAAAACTGAACTAGAGTTAAAAATCTGGGAAGGGAGGCAAGTGCACAGGAAATTATTTATAAGTTCTGTTGTGAACTTCAGCTCAGTGATTACACTGAGTTGTTTCTCCCTTGTAAAAATCTCAAAGAGCAGAACTCCCGAGCTCTGTCACCTTCACTTCCACATCTCTGCTGCATAAAGCAATAATCCTTTTACAGCACTGATTTTAGGAGCACAACCTTCCTCCTCCTCTCCCTGCTATCTGACAGAGGCACATGGCCTCTCTGTCTGCAGTAAGCTGTGGGAAATTGCTCCTGTCAGACCTCAGCTGCCATCTCTGGGGAGTGGGTTTCTATCCTCCCCCATCTCTCCCTGACATTTGTGTTATTTGGGGATCCCCAAGAGACTCAGTGGTGTCTGAGAGAGGTTTACCCCCTCTGCCTGTGAGCTGTGACCCCTGGGTGATGGGGATGGTGGGACTCTATGGCACAGCTGGTGCTCCCTCTGAGCCCCTCAGAGCCACCCACAGCTGCTGGCTCTGTGTCTGGGCTGCCCCTCTGTGGAGACAATCTCCAGATAGGGGCAGGAGGGAAACAGAAGAACACTAGGCCCACATCATCTCCTTTGGCTAGGAATTATGTTTTGTAATCTCAGGTCTCCAACTGCTCCTCAGCTTCCTTCCAGGTTCAGGCCTCTATCCCTTGTGCACTGACCTATATGGAGAGATGATGGTGACAGCAGCCACAATGAGCCAGGACACACCCTGAGCCCCAGACCAGCCACATAAAACCTCTGCCCAATGGGCTGGGACTGCTTCCATTGATCTCAGCTACAGAGAGTTTTTATTCCCTTCTAGCACCAACAAAAAAAATGTAGAAAGCATTCGCAAATTGCCCATCTCTTGCCCATTATCATGCCTGTGTTTTTGCAAAGCACAAAGCCAAACCAAGGCTGTTGAAACTGCTCGTTACATCCGTCTGTGCCACATTGCACGGCAGCTGCAGCATTTGTGGTGAAGTGATTAAGTGGCTTTTGGAGCTTGGTAATGGAATGCAGATACTTGGACCTCCAGGTTATTTGTTCAAGTAGTCTTGGTCAGTGGTAACCAGAAGTTAGTGATTAACAGACATTATCGTCCACTTAAAACAAATGGGCAGTCGCAGCTCTGCTCCCTATAATTCAGCTGTCTCATCTACAAAGCTCACTTATTCAGGCAAGCAGTACTGTACTCTGTCAGTAAAGCCTTAAGATAACTGAGGGCCATGTGTTATTTATTTGTTTGTTTGTTTACTATTTTGGTTGTGCCATGCAGCAGAATTCCCCAGAAATATGTATGAACTTAAAAAGGCTGCACAGAATTGAGTTTTGTTTTCAAATGAATGCAACAAATCACATCCAGTATTTCTATTGTTTGGTTTTAGGGCCATTTATTATTAGAGTTTTCACCCAGGAGTTTCCTCAAGCAGTCTGAGGCAAGCAAAGCTGCTGAAATGTGGAATGGACTGTTTATCTCCCTTTCCAGGTTTGGCCCACAAAAACTTGCAGGAGGTGAAGCAGGGATGGGTCCTAAACTGGGAAGAGGGATTTTGTGGGACTGGTACTGATGTGCTTCCAGTGTTTGGACATACCACGCTGCAGTGGAGAGGATGCAGAAGCAAGGGTGAGTTTGGCCTCAGCACAGGAACCACACCACTGTCTTTGGCTTCTGCAGGAGTGCTGGGAGTCAAAGAGGCTTGCTGTAGAAACAAGTGGTGGGTTTATGATTTAGAGCGACCTTAAGGTCAGCCCTTGCTCTAAATGTGCCCCATGTCTTTCAGTACCTAAGTATTTTTGAAAAATCTGAGCGCCATGAATTTCCTCGCTGAGTTTGCCATGCAGAGGATTGGTAGGTGCTTGAGAGTTACCAAAAGTCACCAGTGCAAAAGGGTCCACAGCTGCACTGACTTCACTCAAATACAAATCTTTCAGCCACAGATAAAGTCTTTTGTGATCAGGGCTGATCTAGACTGACAGAGCAACACTGAGCTTTACCTTTATGCAAATAAACAGAGACTGGCAGCTTTAAATCAGTTGGTGAAACTCTACTAATCAATACAAATTTTTTCAAAAGTGTTAGAACAAGGAAAATGATCAAAGGAAGATAAGCATTAACAGTTTGATTCTAGATGGTTAAGAGGCCATTCTCTTTCAATCAGCTACATCTGGGATATTGTGTTCAATTGTAGGACCCACTCCATATAAAATACATTGAAATGCTAGCCAGAGCTCAGGAAACAGTGTTACAATTAATCACAGGGATGAGAGATAAGACAATTATAGACAGATAAATGGGAATAATAAAAAGAATAAACTTCATGGACAGATGAAAAGGATTTGATCTGTGAGAAGTGAAATTTAAAAGAAAAAAAAAGCATTTTAGGCTGAGCAGCAGAATATTACAGGAAGAACTTCAGAGAGCAAAAGTGCTGTAAGGGATAAAGTTGGACTCAAAAAACCTGCAAATTTTAGTAGCTCTTTCTCCTTTGTATTCTCTGATTTGCGTCAAACACCCAACAGAGTAATAACGGTATCTTCTACTCTTGAAAGTCAGAGATGAAATAGGAATGGATTTTCAAACTGCAAAATATTGAAGACTGTCAAACAGACTAGTTGAGTGTCCCCTTATATAACCTGAATAGAATAAACTAACAGGAGCATAGGTACAAAACTGGGACAAGGTAAATCTTGCACTAGAAAATCACACATCGATGTGTTTCAACAGCTGATGAATATAAAATGTAAGAGTCTGGAATCCAGGTGTTAGGAGCAAGATGAGAGAGATGAGTGATTGGCTCTGTGTGTTTAGCTGTTTGGGGATCTCAGTCTATATTCACCAGAGATGGTCCTAAGGCTGAGATCACCAATCTAATTTCACTTGTCTCGGCATCAGTCTGGAAGGAAGTATGGTCCCTAATGGAAAGACTACTGCTTTATTTAGTAAGCCTTGTAATCCTCTTGTGTAACATGAGCAATAATATCACATTACATACACTGTAACTAACAAATTACCAAGATTGATATTGTAAATCCATAGAGAGAATGACAATTTTCTACCCCCCTGTAAAGCATTTGTATAATCCAAGCTACAATTCCTAGCACAGAAGCAGAAAATAACATCATTAGGCAATTATTGCAAACATCGTTTTCATTTCTGCAGAGGTGGTTCTTTTTTAACCTAGTTTTTCAGTCACAATTTAGCCAAAGACCACTAATAAATGCAGACAGTCTCTCAGAAAAACTGAAGTGTTAACTTGCTATACAGCTGCTAGGAAGAAAAAACTTTGTGATTTACAATACATGATTTATTCTTAACATACACATATTTTAAATGGGCAATAAAGCCTCGCAGCCTAGAAAGAAGAGTGATGAACAAAACCAAGCACATTATCTGTTCTGTATTAAAAAGGAGTGTGTCTCTGGCTCATAGGGTAGAAAGATGATTCAGGTTTTATATTTTTCCTATTTGTAGGGTAGAAACTGATGTTACTACAACAGTGTTTGGGAAGATACACTGTAATAGGTGTCTGAATTCCCAGCTGGACCCAAAATCAAGATCATACCAGAACACACTGTGGGTAAGAGAAGAAACATTAGCAACCCAGACAAATGTTTTAAACAGAGATGTGTGCAAGTGTTTGGGCAGTCTCACAGCCCTTGGACTGCCACAACCCAGCCCTTAACTGTGTCACTCACCAGCAGTGTTTGCAACAAGAAAATGTGGGCTGCTGAGCAGCAGTCAACCCAAGCCACCACGCTGCTTCCTTTGGCTCTTCAGTTCCCTTCTTTCTTCTCACTCACAGGCATCAGAGTAGATCTCTGCACGTTTGGAGACAAAACTTCGCACAGTTGAGCACTGCAGAAATAGATTAGGGCATTTTGACAGTTAAAGATATGCATGGGTTAATAGAACCACAGGATGCCTCGCCCAGATTTTCCTTTCTGTTTCAGACAAACCTCCACTGAGCAGTTACTGAATTTGCCCTCTCCTTCTCCAGCAGCTCTGAATGCTGTCAGCCAGGGCAGGTGATAGGAACAGCAACACTCCATTTCTGCAGGACACAGTGGGTCCTCAGGATAAAAATGTACAAATTTAATTTAGTCTTTTCTTATGAAAAACAGGGAATTATTATTTCCCAGCAATAATTTTGCAGGTGCACCCGTAAGGATAAAGCCAGATGCTATTTAAATTGATCTAAAAGTTATAGATTCCTTTTTTATAGTAGACTAAGACAGCTCTAAAGCAGTAGTTTTGTCCATGGTTACATTACAATTTTTAACTTTATCTCTGACTAAGATATAAGTCAGAGATATGCACTCTTCAGTGTCAGCCCTCAAACAGGCCTGTATGGGAGAATGACTAATTTCAGAAGAATAAATGCTGGAGAGTAGAAATGTGGGGTTTGTTTCTGACCACTGAACTCAAACTTATTGATTTACCTCTCTGTGTCTTGTTTCTTTCCCCATACTTTTTCTTTTAAAAATTTCATTCTTTGTGTTACAGGATTCTGTCATGCTATGCACTAATATGGCCCCCAGTGCAATAGTTTCTCACAGCTAAGGATAATATGCAGGTGGGAGTAAATCCCACTGCTATCGCAGCCAAATTCCCAGTGGTATAAGAGGCCACTCTCTTTGCCCTTCTCCCCCTCCTCTTTGATTTTTAGCTGCTATAAACACCTCTCCTGTACCTACATCTCAGCATGGAGGCGGCAAGTGGTTTGTTTTTCTTGCAAGACACAATGTATTTTCTAATCCTGTACTTGCTCTTCTGGAATTACTGAAATGAGTAGAAGTTTACAAACCTCAAGTGAAACATATTTAGCATAAAAAAAAAAAAAAAGAAAAAGAAGAAATTACTCTTAATACGACCGTGTAAAAGTTCAGGCAGAAAGTACTGATTTGACAAGTCAGATCTGTGTGTGAATGTGCTGTCTAACACCATCCTAGCAACATTGTCACTGCTGTCACTGATAATATAACCAGGGACAAGATCTGGAGAGTTAAGGCACACATTTCCTGGGTCTCTCGGTTTAGGTAGTTTGTCGGGAGCTGTGAGATCCTGTTAAACTGAGATGCAAAATACAGTTGTTTTCAAAATTCATTGCCAGTGGCAGTGACAGATGCTTTTTGGAATGACACCCAGTGAGCTGTGAAACTCATGTAGTCAAGTACTTGTCCACTTGTCCCTACTTCATGTGTTATGGGAATATGTTTACACTCACGCTGTCTCAATTTTTTGATCTTTTTTTCCCATCTGGATGAGGTATTTTACAGATGGAGCATTGCACACATTGTAGAAGGTGGTAGGTTGAAGTGGGCAGCTCTCCCTTGTTTTGTCTGGGGAATTCTCCAAGATTAGCTGTTTGTTGCGCACAGTGGATTTAGGTATTAAATTTATTTTGTCAGGCACTAGAGGGGTAAACAATGGAGCTGACATCTCCACCCTGGATCTTGAGACAGGCCAAAGTGATCATTTTAACCACACGCAGGCTGAAGCTGAGGATGCAGATACTTCCCCGCGGTTTGGTGTGTCTTCCACATCCCCTGTTGGTGGGACATCCACCATTTCTGGCTGAAGTCTGTGCCCTGGGATAGCTCTGGCAATGCTCACACCTCTGTGTAGATGGGGCGGCTGCTCTCATGTACACCTGGGGTTTGTGTGAAGGCACAGGCAATTGTGGGTGGTGTTTGCAGTGGATCAGCATCCCCAAACTCCACTTTCCTGGTAGCATTTTCTCTGGATGGTGACAGAAGAAATGTTTTTCCTGCCATGGTAATCCCTCCCATTTTTCTACTCTACATTAAGAATTATTATGATTATTGTGTCTTACTCCTTAATGCATTAAGAGCAAACAGATTATTTTTCTTTGGACTGAAGAATTAGATCCGAAGGTGTACGATTACTGTAGACACGTGCACATTGCATATTTTCTTGTGCTCAGTATCATTTTATTATACCATGCTTCCTTTGAGGGTCTGAAAAAGTCTTTGCAACTTTTCTTCTCTGGCTTTTCTCATTCTGTATTGCTTCTCACATTACATTAAAAAGAAAAAAATACCATCACAGGGCAGAGGTAAGTGGAGTTGTAGAACAGGGAGTGTCAGTACATGAAAAGGTGTGCTCTACTTCAGCCTACTTTGTGTTACTGTAATGACTCTCAATACGGGGCTTACTTTTCACTTGTGTGTCTTGAATAAGGATTGAACTCAGGGACCAGAGTACCACAGGGAGTACCCAAATTTAGGATAACAGAGGCTGCTTTTCCTGTAAATCTGGGATAACTCCTGTGCCAAATCCCTTTTGAGCTGACAGAGATAAAAGATAGTCCAGGGAGCCTAGTACAGCCTCAGACTTTTCTGTAGACTTCCAGATCTGGGAAAAACATAAAATCTCATTTTACCTTCTTTTTCTCTTGCTCTGTAAAATGGAAATGAGATTTCACTACCTAAAATGTGCACCATGAGTGTTTTTGAGAAGTTCAGATACTAGTAAAAGAAAATTTGTAAATCCCTAAAACAGGCAGATGTTTGTGCCTAAGAATATTAGGAGAAAAATACATGTAGACTTTAAAAAGGAAAGCTCCTTTTTATTGTAGAGATGACTAACAAAGTGTTTGTCTAGACAGGAGTTTATTTGGAATGGTTCAGAAAAAGTTAAAATGGAGAGGTACTAAGAAGTCAGGGAATGGACTAAATTGCTCCATTTATTATTTTGTGTTAATTATACATGGTGCAGTCATTCTCCATCTGTCTTTCATCTCACACCTCCAGGAGACCATTTTGTAAGTTTAAAAACCTCAAATAATCCACAAAGATGAAACTTCTGCAGGTGATTATTCCCCACAAAAGGGACATTTGTTTTGATTCTGGGTTTCTATTTTGCAGCTCTCCCTTGCTGCATCCTCTGCTACAGTCTCCTTTTCTGCAGCCTTTCAAGTTAATGTTCAAACAGCTATCAGAAACTTTTTATGCCAAAGTACAAAAAAAACTCCTTCAAAATCGAAACCCAACCAAACTCCAAGAGAACTGTCACAGCAGGATGTACTCAGGGACTGCCAAATGGGAGAGCTGAGCCCATCAGCCTCTCCGTGATGCTGGACCCAAGGGAAGGAGGAGGGTGGTGCTGGCAGGCAGTTTTATGGAGCGAGATGGGATGCTTCAGAAGAGCTCCAACACACAGCACATTTCCTAACCTCCAGGGAGCATCCCCTGCAGTAACCTGGTGCTGGCTTTCCCTCCAGCGTCAGCCTCTGCATATCTTTTGACAGAATTTGTTTCTCCCATTGGCTCCCTTGGAAATAGATTTCAACTCAGAAACTAAACTCAGGGGTGTGTTGTTTCCTACCTTTCTGGTGTTTTTTTTTTTTTTCTTTCACTCTGATATATGCATTTTTGATAACTGGGCTGAAATACAAGTCTAGGATTTCCTAGGTTTTGTGACTATTTTTTGTGCCAGTTCTCTAAGCGAACTGGAGAGAGAAAACTTATCTGATTAACAAATGTAAAATCCAGGTTCAAATAATACCTTAATTCAGGCATGGAACGTTCCTCTTGGAGTGTGCTGGGTTCTTATCTGCTCAGTACTTTGTGTCCAGTTGTGTGTGAATGGTTGCAGTGTCTGTTTTGTTACCAAGCTTTCCTGAATGCAGATGTAGAAGATGTGGAAAGGATATGTTACCTCCGCTTGGAGCATCAGTGGCTCCAGCAACTTCCCTCTGCCAGGCTCCGGGGCAGAGCAAGACGGGAAAGTGTTGGATGTTTATTCTGGGAGGGCCAGGGCTGACAGCGTCCTGCTGTCATGCTGTTTACTCCAGGATAATCCATAATGTTGCAGAGCAGAGGGCACGTGAGGAGATTTTTGTGTCCCTCTCATTTCTGAGGATGTGTCCCTCTGGTTGGCACTTTGGCTGGTGGAGAGAAGAATGCGGGAGTAAAGTTAAATACAGATTTAAAAATCAACAGAAGAATCTGGGGTATTTCTCTTTATGGTAAACTTGGAAAAAAGTGAAAACAGGTGTTTTAAGGAAATGATGTAAAACAAAGGAGTTCATTTAATTGCTAATTCTGTTAATGAAAGGCAATGCTATGGAACCTCACAGGATAATGTTGACTAGCACAGGAAGATATTACATACATTACATGATGTATTGTGGCGTGAAATACCTTTATTTTCAATAATAGCATCTGTTTCCATACTTGGCTGCGGCAGGAGGTGATCAAAGTCACGTGTAAGGCACCGGCTGTCTGGGATGTGGGGAGCACTGCACCTCCTCCTCCCACCCTGCCCACACGAGGCACACGCGTGTTGGTAGCTTGGGCACAGGGCTGTGGTGAGGAGGAATCGCTCTGTTAGACAGAGCCACTCTCCTTGTAGCAAACATCATGTCTGCCACTCAGCTTTCTCCCTGTGCTGTGGTTTTGCCCAGAGCAGCAGAGGTGTCTCTGTCTGCCATCCAACGCGGGGTGCTGCCGATCATCTGCACATCTCCTGCTCCAGGCTCTTCAGCTGGGTGGACTACATGAGTGTGTGTCTGCAAGAAATTGTGGGTAGATATCTCAGACAGGGAAAAAAAGAGTGCTTAAATTGACAAATCAGTCCAAACCACTAAGGTTATAACTCCTTTTTTTCTTCTTCAAGCAGAACAGTAAAACAGACCTGTTATTGGCAGCTCATTAGCAGTGAGACAGAGGCAATATGTACCATGACATCAGAGTGCTGCTTGACCCACATCTATCATTTTGTTAGAGATCCTTATTCCTGGGCCTTTCCAAATGCCTATAAGACATGCAGAGGGTAGAACTCTGTGGCATAAATAAGATACAGATTTTCTACTTTTGATGTGTTTAGCACATTTTTGTTACTTCCTTTAATACCGCAGACCTTACATTCTTTGAGCATTAGGAGAACAAAAGGCTAACACAAGCAAAAAAAAAAAAAAAAAGAGCCAAAAAAAAAAGTATTCACTAAAAAGTATCATTCTGTTCACCTATTTAGCATTTAAAATTTATCCTTTTTCTTTAAGGAAGACAGAGTGAATGCCACAGCTGAGTAACTTCAGATATAAAAAGTTCCTTCATTAAATCAGTTGTTCTTTAATTCATAATAGAACTTAAATAAAGAATGACTTATAGGCAGCTGTTTCTAATATTGAGTCCCCACCACACATGAAAGGAACATTATTCTTACAGCAGCCTCTCTACCCTTGGGTGTTATCAGCCGAACATGTTTTGAACCCACCTAATGCATTTGAGGTAGCTTAGGTTTATTTTTCTTTCAATAAAATAAATGGTTTTGTAATTAAATTTCTGCACTGACTGTGCTTAATGGCTACATTGACAAGTGCTAATGTATGGGAAGAGAATGAGTTTGAAATGAAACATGCTGTTTTCCAATCTGCAAGCAATTTTGCACTGGGGCAATCAAAATCTTGTGCCAGTGAAACATTTTCATTAATCTGCTAACTTAGCGCACACTGCCCACTCAGCAGCACAAGGACACTTTTTTTAAAAAACAAAAATATCATGAAGTGAGCCGTTGTTTGAAACCATTTTGTGGTCTCTGGCAGCAGGGCCTGTGGAAATTCGCTGACTTTACACCATGAAATGTTGCAGCTGTCTCAAAAGGGACTGGCTGCTTCAATGTTTGAGTTCTTGGCAATAACTCAGCTTTCAAATCTGTCTCTTTTTTCCCCTTAGCTAAATTTATTTTTGAATAAATCTTCTCATAGAAAATTGAGAGCAGCTATTACATATTTGGACTTCATTTATGAAAACCACTTCAAGTCATCAAGAAGTGCATCAATCCAGCTCTAATGTTTACAATACTTTCATGACTGGGAAACTAAACAATACTGTATTTCCCCCATTATTTTAATTTAGGTAGCACTGCATTTANTTTTTTTTTTTTTTTAATTGCTGGACAGAAAAAAAAGCAAAAACCCAACCCTGCAGAGATTTGCTTTTGTGTAACTTGCCAGAAGCTCCCTGCTGGATTTGGCCACTAGAGGGGTGGCTTTCCATCAGCTCTGCTTTGCAGCCAGCATCCCAATGCTCTTTTGTCAGGAAAAGGCTTAGCTAAAAGTAAGCTGAAGCAGTAACACCTTAGATAGGCATATGGGATTCCAGCTTTAAAAAAAAATACCCAGAAGCCCAAAGTATCTAGGCATATATATATGTAAATTAAATATTTTTTTAGATTGTTATAATGTGATACAGGCACAGAGGCACAGTTATTCTCTATCCCTGAGGAAGATGTCCTAGAAGTAACCCAGAACAAAGTAACCATCAGTCAGTCTTTAATAGCATAGATTTAAGTCAGTCAATATCTAGGATCACATTGTTAAAGAGGATTACATTGTTTCCTTCACTCCATCCTATTTCATTTGGAGCAAGCCAATGCTCAGAATTTTAATCCTTTTGCTGTGTGCAGTATTTAGAGTGAGAGAGCTATAACAAACTAAAATGTTCCTCTTTTGAACAGAACAACAGGGAATGAAATATCGTCCTGGTGCAGACTTCTCCCATCCAGCAGGAAATTGCACCTTGGGGATGGATCACGGTGAGATGAAACATCACCAGCCAAGCATCGTGTGGTGAGAGGTGCGTAACGAAATGGCAAGGATCACCCAATGTTGGTGACGTTATGGCTTGTAATAGTCATTCTTACAAGGCTGCCTCATCCATGCTAGGTAAGCAGTTTTTCTGCTGAGAGTTGTAGTTTATGTCAGAACCCATTAGCTAAACCGTGAAACCAGGAGAACATACAATATGGGGACTCATTGCATCTTTTCTATTTAAAGGGTGTTTATATTTAAACAGGTTCAGTGTAGTTGGCTCTTTTTTTACTCCTGTGTCTCCAGCATAGCATCTGTACTATGAGATTGAGAAGTGACATGGAGAAGAGATTGCTGTGGCCAGGTCCTCTACACAAGGCACTGGACAAATCACAGTCAGAAATTTCTTTCACCCAGAAGTTTTTAGCAGAGGTGAAAAGGTCTATCCACTGGACTGTGCAATTTAAATCCAGGGCCACACAAAATATGTGCTGAAGTAAACGAAATCATCACCTTTTCCTGCTTCGAGTCATCTTAGCCACCTGATGAATTCTAAGGTAATTCGAAATTAATAGCTACTCAAAGGTTGACTGATACACAGGAACAGGAAGGATGGAATGCTGATTAAATGTAGCAAAGTTCTACAGTGGAACAGACTCTTGGAGAAGATGTTTAGGGGGTTGTGGAAGCAGTTTAATAATTGAAACATAGACTGCAGCAGGGATGTGGGACACTTACCCAACAGCAAGAGAATGTCCTCAGTCATCGCAGTGTGTGTGCTGTGACAGGTGTGAGCACCAAGGGTACTCGGGATTGACCAAGAACCCCAGAGAAACACCTCCCTGAAGTGTTATCTGAGACCAAAGGGGATGGACATGCTCCCCTGGAGCTGCCAGGAGAGATCAGCATGCAGGAGTGCAGCAGATATATTTATCCAACAGTAAACTGCAGAGGCAGAGATACATGAGGTGTGAAGGACAAGGACCTCAGCAGAACTGAAAGGTTGTTGCTCCAGGGGAGAACAGGGGCAGTGAAGGCCAGAAGAGGTACCTCTGCTTGGACAGGGGATTGTGAAGGGAGTTAGAGATTCTCTGCAAACTAAACTCTATTTCCAGACAGAATGGTTCCTGTGTCTGTGATGAAGGAAGCCTTGGTCACCCTTTTCCTACACGTCAAAAAGAGGAGTTGTGCATACCCATCTTGGTGGTAGAAATACAGCAGCCTTGAAGTGTCAGGTTTACTTTTACCTGCAAATGAGTTGGTTAGAATATAAAATAAAAGAATACAACACACAGAGGCAACATTAGGAAGGAGTATATTCTTTGCAACATAGAGGAAGCCCTAATAGACACTTTGAATTCCTCTCTATATTCAGTTTAGAGTTTTCATAGAACAAATTGTTTCAATGTAGTCTGTGAATTAACAGTTAGGAGGAAAGCACAAGAGATCTACAGCAGCATTTTGAGGTGCTGCACTTTGAGATTTGTTGACAATGATCTTACCATTGAGACAATTAGCTTTGATCCACAATACATACACAGTGTTTTAGACAGAAGCAGGATTTTTTTAATGTCAAAACACTGCTTTTATTGTACTTAATATTGAAGTGTTCATTCTTTCAGGCTTCATTTTTATGCATCTGAATGCTGCATCTAAACCACAGTGTGGAGGATCTACAGTTACAAAGGGGAATGTCCAGAGGAAGTGTTAATTTCTAACAGTCCGGCTCTTGAACTAGTTGAAAACAAGACTTGGAAACAGTTGTCCACAAAAACTAAAGTTATCATGTAATAATGCCTGCAGGGGTTCCACAACTGTTGCATAATTTAGAACAAATTTGGCACTTCTTGAGGTAAGTCCCAGTAAAGAATATAAAGTGATCACATCTGCCAATCTGCATGCCTGAGTGAGTGCTGCAGCGTGCTCTGGATTGGGTTTATGCTTTCCTTTAATGATCACAGGCTCCCGCAAGAAAATTTTGTCCTTCTAGTTTATCCTTTGGCAAAATTTAGTTTTGTATCAGGCATGCCCATGTACCACAGCAGACATTGTAAGTAATTTTTATCCTGGGTTGGTGTCTCTCCCATGGGTGCTACAAATACCAATGAATCTTGGACTGATTTTCCAGATTTATGACATCATCTTCTATCACAAAATAGAAGTTCATAACACGAAAAATGTGTTCCCTTTGATTGCAAGAAGTTTAGCACTCTGGAAACTTTTACACAGGATCTGAAGGATCAGTGGTTATGAACAGTTGTGTTTGTCATTCTTTTACCCTGCATGTAATATTTTCATAATTCAGCCCTTGAAAACCCACATATGTACAAGCAGTGTGTTCTCCACCTTTGTGTTTCCATAAACATTTGAAAATAACCATTACCTTTAGAGATTAATTCTCTGGTAGCTCTTGGTCCCTTCTGGTTGAAGGAAATATTTCTCCATGTTGCAAAGAGAAACTGGACTTATTTTCCTTCATTTGCATGACCTGATGAGTCAGATTGATGCACTCATGTTAATCAAACAACAAAGTCAATTAAAGGCTTAAACTGTAGGTTTTTACCACAGCCAGGAGAGTCTCATGAGATGCAATATGGTAAAAATCACATTGGTTTCTCACTGTAAGTTACCAGAAGTAGGCTAGCCATATGCTTTTTAGGACAAGTAGATACCAGCTAGTTTTTTCCGCCTACCAACATGTCATTATTTCATAATAATTCAGTATATGGACTGGCAGAATCATAACAGTAGTGTCTCAGATAATGGCTTTGTTGATTAAATTTCAGCTCTGTTACAGTGCATTTACATGGAGTATCATTTAAATTAATTTTCTGCTGTATGGCTTTTATAAATGATTATTCAATAGGTGAGTTGATCTCATATATCTTATTACCTGTATGAACTCTCTCATTGACAAGAGGAGGTGGCTTTACAGAAGTGTTTACAGTCAAGGTGTTTTAAAGAAGCACCTCTGCAAAAACTTATGGGCAGACACCTGCAAGTTGTAGAGACAGCCTGGGAAAAAGCAGAGGTGCTTATTCAAAACCTAAAGAGCAGAAGTTGAAATTGTCATCATGGGCTGGGTGTTAGAATTGACCTCTAGAAATTGAAAGAAAGTATGGAGGGAGATTGTAAGCAACCTCAAAAATTATCACTGCTGGAGAAACCCAGAGAGGAATGCAAAGACAGGAACAGTACAGCTGAGGACCTGAAAACAGCTTCATGTAGTCAGCCTGCCTTTGGTAAAACTACAGGAAGGGATTTTACAGTGTTAAAAATACAGACCTGGGAGCATGGAAAAAGTGTATAGCTGTGTGGGTGCACCATGTAAGGCTGCACCCCAGAGCATTAGACCAGTGCAGATATTAGAATATGCAAAGAATTACTTTGCTGCTGTTTTAATAGCATTTTTCTGCTCATTTTAAGATCCAATTGTGCTATTGTCAAGTCACTTTCTTTGAGGAATTTCCTGCTCTCTCATATCATGTGCCGTAAGGTCATCACTTCCCAAGAGTTCTCGGGGCACTGCTCAGAATTTGGCTCCAAGTCAGGCAGTGAGAGGGAACTCCAGGGTGCCACACGGATGGCAGCCACCGAGACTGAGTGTGCAATAGCTACAATGTCAGTGAGTGTCGAATTTCCCAAATGCTCTTACACAAATACTGTGGCTCAGTAGACCAGGCAGCTGTGCTTCCCTCTGGCAGCAGGAAGCTGGCAGCTGAACCTGTTTCTTCCTCCATCTCCCACTCAGTCATATTCTTAATGTAAAATCACTCCATTCTTTTGGGGGTATATCCTACGGAACTGTAATTCCAACCTCCTTAAAATTCACTTTAGTTCTGGTGCATGGGAACAGTGAAAGTGCTATTTTGAGGAGTAGAAAGCGAATTATTCTGCAGGCCTATCTAAGGATTCCTCTTGAATGCAGTTTTCCAAGCAGTTAGTTCTGCATTCAGCAGTAATGTAGGCTTTCGTTTAACTATTTTCTCCACTTGCTGGATTTGAATTATGACATTATTATTATTATATATTCATGTGTATCCCTCTAGTTCTCAGAGGTCACAGTCAGGACAAAGTCCAGGACATTCCATACTCTTGCATACAAAGGCAATCCCTTTCTATAGGTCACAGATAAAACAGAGAATGAGAGAGGGAGAGACACTCAGCATAGGTAATACCATTGCATACAGATGTTACACATATCTTCACCTCTTCCCTGGCCCTGATAGGCGCATGAAATTAGTGCCAACTGTTCTAATCAGTCCCTTAAAACATCAGGACAAGCTTCTACAGTGGGACAGTAAAGTTTTAGCTGGTAGATTCACTGTCTCTGTATTGGAGAAATCTGTTCCTTCATATTATGGAAGAGGTCTGAGTTGTAGAGAACAAACGTCTTTTAGATATCACTATAGTAGAATTCCTGCTATTCCTAGGGAAAAAAAAAAGGGGGAAACTTTTGGGTATTCATTATTGCCTTTTGAGATGCGTGAAACACCACAGAACCAAAAGTGCTGCTCTGTCTACTCTTGGTTGTACTTCAGGTGTGGAAAAATGATACAGGGCCAAAACTGGCAGAATGGGTTGGATATTTAGAAACGTATGAAAGACATAGAAACCATCAGCACTGAAGCACCGGCTTGTAATGTCTGAAGAAGTTGATTTCTTTCCTCCTGTAGCAAACATCCAGCTTACAAACAAGGGAACTCAAGGTGAAAGATTAAAGGAGAACTAAGTATAAGCAGCCTTCTTCCTTACCAGTGCTCTAATTAGTACAGAGCAATAGCACCATCAAGCTCCAGATGAACAATTGCATCCCAGGAAACGCAACCAACAAATATGCCATGATGAGCAGTCACATCTGTGTGGTGCCACATAAGTATGCACCAGTGCCACCTAGCCAATCCCCAGCGTATGTCACTCGTAGTGCTAGGCAAGCCATCGAACAGCCATTTAGCAAATCACCTCTTCTACATGCTTGGGGAAACTTGTAGAACCAATTATATTAAAAATTATGTATTTATGACGAGCTTATTTTAATCAATAAGCTGAGAAAAATCAGGAGTGAAATACATGAATTAAATGTGCTTATATTGGACATATAAAGTGTACAGAGCTAGCTGTTTATCCAATGACCCTGTCATCAAAGCTACCCTGATGTGATGTCCAGAGAAAGCTAGAGAATCCAGCTGTCTGTGGAATAACTTTCACAGGCAAAAAGAAATCCCATATAAGTTCAAGGACTTTCCATTGATCTAAGCCAAATGCTAAGTTTAAAAAAAGCTATTATCTCTAACTGGGGGTACTGCATGTTCTGAGAAAGCTCAGTCTCAAAGTTACAAATACGCAGACCTCCATCCAAGAGAGAGTATTTTGCGTGTCTCAGCTTGATGGTAAAGAGAGTTCAATAAAAGAAACAGGCTTCCTAGTGCAAAACTTGTATCACCTCTAATACAATGGCCAGGGTAAAATGAACTGCAGTTAATGAGCCTTGGAGTCTCCCAAAGCAAAACCTGAGATTCGAGCAACCACACTTTTGGGAAGGTTTGTATTTCCATCAGGGCTTTGTGCTTCAGCATCATTTCTGCACAGAATGGTGGTACTATGGACAGAATGACTGGAATTAGGAGAATTTTTTCTTCCTTCAGTATTACTGGAAGTGTTTTAGGAGCACTAGTGTCATCCTCAGCCCACTGAAGATAACAGGAAGTCTCCTGTGGCTTCAAAGGCACTGTGATTTAACCCTGTAACTAATGAAAGATAAGACTGGTGGAAAGGGGTAATATTTTAATTAAATCAATTGTCTGAAGTGCAGGTCTCATTGTCACTAGATGGTGCAGCAGAGTAGCTTTACTTTGGATCAGTAAACTAGAATTTTGGAAATCATGATGGGAGTTGTTTTGCAGGCTGAGCCCTCCATTAAATAGGTCTGTCTCTCAGAACTATTTCTGCTTGCAGTTTGAGCATAATGATCTTCTCTGACACTGTTTGAAACTGAAAGAAGATGAGTGCTGGCTATGAGGACTAGTCTAATATCACTTAGTTTTAGCTATCTATGCCCTAGCCAGACACAGGCAACATCCTTTTTATTTAGAAAAGCTGGGTGCTAAGTTGAGAACAACAACCTGAAATGTTACATTCATCGCGGGAAAGGTTAAAGAAAACTTATGCAGATGTTTTCTTGAGCTCACCAAACTTCATACTTGAGCTGTATAGAAGGTAAAAACCTAGGATGGGTTTAAGTATTTTCTGTGATTCTGAAAGAAAAGTTTACATGGCACTAACAAGAGATGTCTTTTTCTTCCTGTTATCCTGCTTCTTCCCTTCCTCTTCTTCACCACAGGTGGAACAAAGAGCAAAAGAGATGATGGAATCCAGTGCTGAGGTGGATTATCTAGGAATCTTACTCAAACTGCTCCTTTTGCATGATACAAAATGATAAATTTCCTTTGAAGTTCTCCAAGCAGCACTTCAGTGCCTATCAGCAGTCCATTACCTGTCTAAAATCTATGCTGGACAATTCCTAGCCTGTATTTCATGTACTCATTGGTACAGCTCCTTCCACACAACAGTGGGATGTTTCTGCTGCTTTGTTCCAGCAGTTTCATAGCTTTAACAACAAAAATATCTTTCTGCTTTCAGGAAAGAGCTAATTCTGTGATAAGGGAGGCTCATCAGAACATCCAATATTGGAGTTCAGGTCTGAATCAAAATTATCAGATTGTCCTTATTGACTTTGAATATTGCTTGGAAACTAAATTGTCTAAGCTGAGAGAACAAGTAACTTGGCGATTTACAATTTGTTTTATTCTTTCAGCCTATCTCAACCAAAAAAATGCATTTTGCTTTGAAAGAATAATGGCATGTGTTCATTCCAACTCTGGTTCTGGGAAGAACTTCATAAGATTGTTTTATTTTTGCTTTGTATGTAATGAGAAAACTGCAATTTTGAGAACAGTACAAGAATCATGTTGCTGTGTACTGAATTTTACTGGGTTAAGATTAAAAATATGTGCTTTATTTTTTCCTCTAGGACATTTCCTGTCAGCTCTGAGACAGGATATGATTTTAGAGAGAGAGAGAGAGAAATCAGATTCTTCTGCAGTTCATGCAGACATTATTTAAAACCCTTGAGAGAGAATAGTAAGAAACAGAAGTAGCCAAAATAAGGCTAAGTGCTAGTTCTCAAATTGCTAAGCCTTCATATATTAAAACATATTATATACCACATGTTCATTACCTTAGCATATTCTATAATTTGTTCTGTGAGTTGAACATGTCAAAAGAAGGATGTAGAAATTCACTGGTGATGAGATGACTGGCAGCAAGCTTGAAGCACGACTCTCTCAGAGACCTGACATCTCAATTGAAGGGGTGAAACTTTTCAACTCTGGTGACATCAGTCACAATTTGTGTTTTATTTATTATTGAATAAATAAATTGACTGAAAAACAAATTAATGCCAGAAGACAACTCTGGAGCTCAAACCTGGGTCAGATATTCCTGTGAACGGTGTATATGTGATTGTACAAGGGAATGTTAGTGCATATTTGGGCATGTAAGAGCACATTCTTCAAGAAAAATTACGTCTTGCTCAGAAATGCAATGCAGTCAGGTATAAAGGAAGATGTTAGGGTAGCAAGTGGTGAGACTACATTTTTCTGTTTATTTTCTAGAAGACAATCACATCTTGAGCAACTATTTTGAGTTCTGTAAAACTACAGCAAACAAGATTGTACTGAAAATTAGACAAGGAAAATACTCTCAGATGACAATTCAGGCCACTAAATCCACACTTACGTAAGCAATTAGGTAATTTTCAAGATTTTTCTCTCTCTGCCTCAGTGTGTGTATACAAGTGTATATTTACTGTGCAGACATAAATACATACATATATTTAAATATGTATTCCATTTGGGGGAAAAGAGAGGAGAGCATGGAAGGGCAACTATTCAATACAATTGAATGGTATTCAACCTGAGCTGAGAGCTGAGGTTTGTATTTAGTTTTTAGAGTGCAAATAGGGAACCAAATGCATTTGGTATAGGAAGTACAGTCCTGGCAAACAGAAGAGAATCTGATATATTTGTTAAGGATTTTGAAAACTTGTTTTACAGACTGTTGCATCATTTTTTGGATCCAGCTCTGGAATGATAAAGTGAGAAGAGGTTGAAAAGATCTGAGGATGACTGCATGTGGGTATTTTGGTCCAAGCCATTCTCATGTATCCTCCTGAGATGTGAAGAGCTTTGGGAAGACAGCGTGAGGAGCAAGGGGTATGCTAAGCTGTGCATCGGCTGTGTTGCAGTGTCCAATTTAAATCTGTGCTTGAGGGATCATTCTGTTATCACTGTGCTACAGATAATATTATGGAAGTTCTCTGTTATCAGAGACTAGGGAGATGATGCATATCAAAATGGAAAATTAGTATAGTCATTCATATAATTAAATCCATTAATCCAATCATAATGGCACAACTGCTACATCCTGTTACTGTCTGGAAAACAGGATGTGTATCCCATGAGGCAGACACAGACGGCAATATTTTAAAATGAATTCCATCACTATGTATGTTAGAATGCTTAATTATGAGCAACCTTATATGATAAATCTCAGGAAATTAAAGGAGACACATTTTTAAAAAGCAACGGAAGAAAAACGTTTTTAGCAATTAGTTCCATTTTACTTAAGGTCTTTCAAAATGTAGAATCTCTTCTAATAGATATTGTACTTGATCAGTTTTGAAGTGTTCCATTACATTTGTTTATGATTTAAGACACATTCCTCTGCCTTTGAGCCCCAAAGAAATTTTGCATAGCATGGCGGAAGCTGCTTGAAATGGTACTAAACCAATCCCACATCCACTACAACATCTTACCATGACAGAATTGCTCTGAGTAACTTGCTTTCAGGCTTAAATGTCCCAAGTGAGGATCTTGGGCACTGTTTCTGTTGTGAGGGTTTCCCATAATCTGCTAAGCTATCTCAGCCCAAAAAAGTTTGTCTCATATTCAGCCCCTTCTTAGAGCTGTCTCACTGCTTCTGGGTCCACCCAGTGCTAATGTCATCTTTCTCTTGTGCTTGTCTAGCTCTTGGCTTAGCCTGGCTTGCTGCTCCATTTCACTGCTGATGCCACCACCAGGGATGAAATCCTATTAAACCATGAGTGTGTGACCTGCACAAGGGATCAGGGAGAGCTGCTACATGTTTGTTGTGTTTTAAATCTTCAGGAGGCTTGTAGGCTCCATGAAGGGCTGCTTTCTCTCCTCGGTCACACTCATGCTCTGCACAGAATTGATTCCTACTTTCCACCCATGCCTGTTATGAACAATGACTGATCAGATGAAGGACAGCACCCAATGCCTCAAACCACTGAGAGTAATTTTCTTGCTCCTCCTCCACGTCTACCATGCACACTTCTAGCTTTCATTCACTTTGGAAGGAATTGGGACAATGGCTGTCAATGGCTCCTACCATTGCCATTAACATTTGGAATATCAACAATAATCAGTTTTTAAGGGATAGGGAAGAAGGAAAATTATATATAATAGAGAGAACCACTAATGGGATTCTAATTCTTTTTTAGGTGTGACTCTTTGGGTTAGGACATTTGATCCCAAAATCAATAGCTTCTCTGTCCCCAGGGCAAAAATTTAATGCTTTTGCTTTCTGAACTAGTCACTGTTTATAATAATATGCATACTCTTTATTACAATAATTTTTTTCAACATTTTATGAAGTGTGCTTATTAAATGAAACGGTAAGTCTGGCACTGGCAAGTCTCTTGCGCACTTTTTTTTCATATTTCCTTTCTTTTGGCAGGTCCATGAAAAGGGAGTAAGTTTCTGTGGGCTGTGCATGCTTTTCCACCCTTTTTCAGGATTTGTCACATCTCCTGGAAGGCCTTATAACTCACAAAACATGATTTTATATCCCAGCAATTTGCCAAGTCTTGTCAAATCCTAACATTTTTGTTGGCAACTATTTCCATCTCTCGGCTGAAAGGGAGTAACTTAGATCATCCAGTCACAACGCTGATCTTTGGATACCTTTTTATGGTCAAAGTGTTAGTTTTGATACATGGTTTAATCTCTCCTTGCAAGGGGCTGCCCACTATATTTCATATCCTCACTCACTGAATCTTTTGCAAAGTGGACATGTTGCTTCATCAGCTGATTTTCCATTTTTACGTGTCTGCACTTGTGGTCCCACTTCTCTCAGAAAAAAAATTATCTGAGAAAAAAAATAATTAAATAGAGCTAATACTTCTTTCAGGAACAGTTGCTTTGTTAGGTACAGTTGCTGTTACCACACTGTAAGGGAGACTATACCATGAGCTGATCCTGTATCTACTCTTTTGGAAGATGCTTTTTCATCCTGTTTATTTTAAACTCATCCCCTTCACCTTAATGCAGCAACAACAAAACTTCAATTCTTGGGATGTGGAACAGGAGTCATTTAAACCTTTAGGACATAAATAAACTTAAAGACAAGTTATTGTTCGTTGTAGTTTGTTCAACAATCTTTGAGGGAGAGAATTTTGGATTGTTTAAAATGCCTAAAGAATAAAATAATTCTCATCTTTTGCACTGAGCACAATTAGTGGTGAAAAAGCCAAGAGGATGTGGGATTTCCTCAGGTAGGATTTGTGAAGACAATATTTATTGGTTTTGGTTACTAGCTCCAAGAGAAGTGAGAAATGTTAGTAACAAGCAGCACAACAGATGTTAGATTGCTACATCTAGTCCTGCCATATGCTCTTTGTTATGAGTCATTCTGGATGCCATCCATCCCCGTACCAGGGCTCACTGGAAGCATCAATCTGCAGCAGGAAGGGTGAAGGGAGGCATATGCACAGCACAGCTGGAAGGGTCTGCCCATCTCCTCAGCCTCCTGAGGAGGGGGATGTGAGAGCCTGGCTGCGTTTACATTCTCCACCATCTATACATGACCTCAGCCATGCTGAGCCCCACTTAATTGGTCCACAGCATATGAGGAATCCACTCCTGGCTGTTATTTTCAGTCGTTCCTTGTGACATCTTGGGATAGCAGTAGAGTCTGACCTCCCTCTGAAATGAAGCACTCCTTGCCCTTTAGCACAGCGTTGCTTAAATTCATTTCAAGCATGAATGTATTCAACAGCCTCCATCCGTGTCATATTTTCAAGGGGAAATTAGGATGGTACGTAGTCACACTTAGTCATACAAGGAAGCCTTGGTTAAATTCGTACCCCAGATGGACTCTGTCCTTTTTTCTTCCTGTTTGAAAGCAAACACCCTGCCTTCTCATGCACTAGTTCGGTCTTGTGTATCAGCAGTGGGGGAGAGGAACAGATGCCAGAGGAGTAGGAAGAATGGAAAGGACAGGCTGCTGCTACCTCTGATAAAAATCAGCTCAGATTGTGGGTAAGGGACAGCAAAAACAAATTTTCCGGAAAATACTGAAGAGTTTCTCTTTCAGTTTGAGGAAAACCTCACTAGCTCTTAAAATACAAACTTTGCGCTTTAAAATTGGGACTCATTTCAGCAACAAAGCCCTACCTGATATGTGCAAGCATTGAGCTGCAGTCACTTCTCTCTCTGTCTCTCCTTTCCTTAAGCTTCCTCACAACCCATGAAACAAACAAAAAAAAAGGTCTCTAGCTGCCTGTGAGAATTTGTAATTGAGATATTCATCTTGTCAAAGCGAGCAAATTGGCAAATCCCCATGCACCTTTGCCATGCCAGGGCAGGGCTGGACAGGCGCTCAGCAGGAGGCAGACAGCCCCAGTTGTCCCTGGGTCCCCAGGATTCCAACACTAGAAGAAGGAAGCTGTTGTGAAACAGAGGGAAATGGGAAGCTATTTACTTTAAAGGATTTCATGCTTTGCTCCAGAAACCTGGCTAAAAGTCTGATCTGCTTTTTAGGAAAAATTTCAAGATATTGCCAAGGTAGCAAGGTTTAAGCAAGTTGCTTAAACTAGCTTAGTGAGGACCCAAATGACTTTAGTTCCTTGGCATGTCTAAACTTCAGTGAAAATGTGTCACATCTACCTTTTTTTCCTCTTTTTTCCCATTTTTTTTTTTTCTTGGGTGGCAATCTAATTTTTGCTGTGTTGCACCCTGCTGTGCTGGTTGCAGCGCATTGCAATCTGACCCCTGGAGGTGCTGAGTGGTTCTCTCAGCACCTACACATCCTCATGACCTCTGAGCTCAATCCTGTGCCATGCTGGACTGGAAAAGGCCTCTGGTCTTCAAGGATAAGACCAGAGGTCCTGTGACCATCGTACATATTGACCTACAGTCCTGGTTCTGGGCATGGTTCAGAATGATATCGATTAGCTGCGCATCTTCAGAAGCCAGAAATCACTCGGTCCAGAGAAACATTTCTAATCAATTTCAGAGATTACATATTATAAGCATGGTGATTATTTTTTTTCCTTTCTAACAGATTAAGTTGTACCAAAATTTATATTAGGTTAGGGAATGTTACAATTTAACAATTCTCTGTGTGTGTATATTAGATTTGAAATGTTTATTTTGGTATATGATCCAGAGATTTTACCCTCTGCATCCCTCTCGCACTGTGCTGAAGCCAAACAATGAAACTCGTTCTTTTAAAGTCACAATCTCCTTAGAGTTTTTTGCAGCACGGAATTGTAATAGAGGGACATCAGCTCCCTAAACAGTCAGCCTTAGTTTTTTCCACAGGCACCAAATGGGGTATTTTTCAATGAGAGGTACATCTGCAAAAGACCCCTTCGTCAGAAAATGCCTGTCTGTTGAAACAAGGGTTTTTTTCCTATGAATAAGCACCATTTGGAGGTAATGTTTACCATTACTATGTGTCCAAGATGCTTTTTTTAAAAAAGACTATATAATAGCAAACGCACATGGCGTTATTACTGTAAATTATACTGACATTTGGGCGAGTTATTACAAATGTGAAACCCAAAGGTAAAAGCTCATCTGGATGATTATGCATGTATATATTCACCCACTGCACTTTTGGTTCTCATTTTGGCAATCGTAGTCTGGATAGTTAATCCGGATATTTCCCACCCTGGCACTGGGACATGTTCCCCGTTTGTGGCAATAGCAGATATGGAATTTTACAAGTGTCCTCTGTCTATTCACTAATGGGCTCCACCTTTTACCTCCAAGAGCCTGATTTTAAATCCAGGGTTTACAGGTTCAGACACTGCAGGCAACCTAGCCAGAGGTGTTCTCATACAGGCCCAAAACCAGTAACAGAAAAGCCAAGTAAGATCATGATTTTATCCTTCCACACCATAATTCTTCTTTCATCTTTCCTGGATATCAATATGTCTTTGCAGTTTTTGTGATAATTGGTGTATCAAAATAACTCCCAGAGACATTGGTGCATTTAAGCATATTTTTATGGTAGATGAGGTTTTGGTGTGTCATCTTTGAAAATATGGGCAAATGGATTATTTGTTTGATCCAACAAAAACAGCCACAGGAAAAAAAAGGATGCAAAATTCAGGGTGTTGCAAGTTCACTCTCAGAGCTAAGCTGTGGTCTCTCTCTTTTGCTATTGCCAAGAACGCACGCCAAGTCATTGAGGTTGACCACGTTTTATTACCTCTGTTTTTGCTATTCTACCTTATTCCTGAGACAAGTGGGAAAATTGTGTCTGAAAACTGTCTTTAAACCCTGGACTTCTAGATTGGACATCTTTAATGAATACTGGACGTATTCCATTGCTGTGCACTGCTGTCTGGGTCTCGGCTTATTAGATACTGTTTTGAAATCCATAATTATAACCAGGTTTGCAATGGGTCACATGCCTCTGTGTACAAAAATTTCTGTCATCCTGCTATAGCAGCTATTTCAGAGGAAATCAACTGATTCAAAACTAGCATTTGAATACTTTTAGTTTTACTTGTTTTGGCCCTCTTTACCTGAGGTGTGAAAAATGGCAATTTCTGTATTTCTGGGAAATTAATTTTCAAGGTTGACTTTGGGCCAGTAACCCGAAGTGCTAACATAGTCCATATGTCTGACTAGTGAAGGTTGAGTGAAAAGTATGAAAGTTCTAGCGAAAGTCCATTTTTCCTGCTCCTTTTTTGTAAATTGCAGGATTCCATTATACTGACGATCATTCACAGTTATTCCAGTCGGAGCACTGATCCCCAGTGAAGCTGGGATGAAGGTAAAGTGCATGGAATTTGTTCTCTATGGGTCCTGCTTTTCATGCTGAGCAAAAGCGCAGTATTTGTAATTTGCTCTCCTGTAGTATTTGCCATATTTCCTCCCCTCTCTTAAAACTGTAATTCCCGCCTCATATTTTCTTTTTAAACTCTCTCTCGCTTTAATACACATTTTGCATTCTCTTTAAATAATCTTTAAATATCACACAGCTCTTCTACTTCCTTTATTGAGAAAACACTCAGACGATGGTGGAAAAAAATGAGAGGGAGGGAGAAACAGAGAAAGGAAACAGAAATCATGACCAGAAAGTTCGCACCGATTATTGAAATAGTCAGTGTTCCCTCGGGCTGAGAGAAAGGGAAAAGCACTTTCAGTGTCTTGGAATATTTTTCTGCTGTACAATTCTGACTTTTCAGCACGTATTCATGCTGCAGTGTGAGAGAAGGAAAGCAAAGAAAAAGGACTCAGAGGTTTTACAGTAAGTTTTTCATTATCTTTCATAGTGACACTTGCTAGTAACAAGTCCCAGGGAATATTAACGTTAAGTTTTTTAAGCTATAATTCTAAATACTCTTTGTGTAAAATTATTTAGCAAGCACATTATTTAGTATTAATGGTTTCTCCTCCTCGGCAAAAATTTTGTAGCTTAAGTCACAGTGACACTTTTAATGTAAAGTAATTGCAGTATTTAGTACCATGTTATTACTAGTGTGAAATATTTATGTATTTGTAGAAGACTTCGGTAAGCCTCAGGTTCACTTGTCGGCAAAGTATTTAAAGACAGAAAAGAAACAAATAAAGACAGTGAAAGATTCCAGTGAAGAGCTTCTGCACAGTCAGGAGGGACATCATGCAAATATGGAGCATCTCGCTGGGCTGAAACACAAATTAGAATCAGAGAACTGCAATATTTTATGAAATTCTGCCTATCAGAGAATGCTTTTTTTTTTAATGAGTTGACTCAGATTCGGATTAAATTGAAATCAGTCTTAAGATTCATATTTGTTTCACTAGACTTTGAATCCTGTCAAAACAAGTCACTGGCAAAAGTTCTTTGAGATTTGAGAGGACACAAAGGATTGATGCCGTGGAGGTGAGTGGTGGACAATTGACAATCGACAGGGCAGAATGAAACCCAATGGTGCAGAGGGGAAGGATGCAGTTTTCTCCTCCACGGCAAAGTCTTGGGTAATGTTTGAAGAATTGATTGAATTACTCTACAGACTAAAAATATGACATTATAAATTGTTGTTCAATATTACGGTATAAGTAGCAGTAAATTACTGCGTTCCCTTTGCCAAAAAAAAAAGACAAACGCTTCCCCTTATGACTGCCAAATGACTACCTGAATTTGCAGTTGTAGCATATTTCTCCTCTAAAACTACTACCAATCTTCCAAATACAAGTAATAACTACATATGGACATGTTTAGCAAATCAGAAGGAGTAGACTGATTGCTGGGAAATGTTTTGTTTCCAATTATTTTCTCCGTAAAATCTAGAATCCTAGATAAACAGAGTAGCAAAATCCCAGTGGTTTATCTGTAAGTATACACTGACTTAGAAATGCTATTAAAATTGCTAGTTTGAAACCCCCTTGCAGAGAAAACCGAAAGCAAAAATGTCTTTGCAAAAGTGTTAGATTTAAGCATTTTAGGGTTGAGTGCCATGGCAAGTAAAATATTTAGGCCTGCTACCATCACTACCTTGCATTTCACCTTGATATCTTTTATCCTTTTTTCTGTTAAATGAACCTGACTTTGTCCTACCCCTATACATTTCTCATGTCCAGTACATATGGCACTTGCTAAATCAGCTCCTGAGGCTCCAGCCAATTTTAATGGGGGAGGCTAGGAGATACACCATTACTTCTTATTTCTAATGTGTTTCTTAATTTGAAACTTGTCATTTTCTGTTGCGATGCTGACTCAGCAGTAGGTTTATTTCCAGAATTACTAAAACAACTTTCCTCTCGGAGCAGCAAGGGACCCATGACTCACTGGTAGAGAACGGCGAAACAGAAAGAGGCCTTTTTCCATCTTTTAATATTAAAAAATAAACTAGTAAGAGTTCATAAAACAGTCCTAGGGAATTTCTTTGACATAAAAAAGTAGCAGTAGATCTCATTTCATAGGCAGATTGAACACAACCATATTTAATTTGGGTTGCATCTTAAATATATAGCTTGCAGTATTTTACACATGTTGCAAAACAAGATTTAGAGTGATCACTTTTTATTTGCTTATACCTACTTCACAAATGTCGGAATCAATCACTTTTTCAGACAGATGTTTTTTTACTCATACACTGCAGTAAAGTGGCATTTTGTACATGTAAACTTTCTTTTGCTTCCCAGAATTTAGTGACTGGTCTTTCCCACCCCTAACTTTTTGAGATCATTCATGTACTAGGTACAGGGTTCAGAGATTAAAAAATACAAGAACACCATTTAATTCAAAGGGATATTTTTCAGGGGAGTGTTTTCCCATCTTTTTCTGAAAATGGATTATCTCCTTCTGCATCATCATCAACAAGGTTCTAATAAAGAGCAGCAGAAGACATTTTACTCTTCAGCTAACAAATCAGCACAAGAGTTTTGTTAAGGCAGTTATATGTTGATCAGCTTTTGTGCAGATTTAACAGACATAAACATATATGCGCATAGTGTGTATGCATAAATGCAAATTTGTAAGCTTTCATTAAAAAGTACTTCGTGTTTCCTACTATCATGATTCTCAGCTAAGAATTTTCACAACAGCTTTTCTGGATACCTCAAACCCTTTCTAAACCAAGGAGAGAGCTGGAAAGAGAATGTTTCTCTTAATGGGAGTAAAATTCTGTGGCACATCGACTGCACCAGCAACTTTCCATAGATAGAAAGAAACTGCTGTTCTGAGCCAGAGGAAAAAGACGGACTTTGCTAATGCTTTTAGATATCAGCAGCATGTCTCATGTATGATTTCCCAATTGTTCTGATTGATGAGCTCCTCCTTACTTTATGTCCATTTTAAAGTAGTTGGAGCTCTTTGACAACTGTGGCATGGCACACTTGAGGACACATGCTCTCCTTGAGCTTGGGTGGAAGCGAGGGGCTCAGACTTCATGGCTTCAGCCTTTCCTCTCAGATCACACACTATTCTTACCTGTGAGGTCCCAGAGAGGTGGCTGGTCTCAGGACTGGCCTGTTCAGAATAAGCATGAAGCCCCTCAGTGACATGGACCATGAAGAAGACGTAAACGATCCCTGTCATTCTCTCCTCCAGTTTCCTCTCTTCTTGCAGGATGCAACTAGAGACAGGAGACGCTGATGGTAGAGGAGAAAAAACCCACTGACCAATGCTGAGCTTCACACCACACTCTTATTTGTCATCCCTTCTTGCTGGCTCCTTGCAGATTGTTACTCTGCTTGTGCTCCAAGTGCTTCTGAACACCCAAACAGGGCTTCCACACAGTAACGTTTAAATTCTTCTACTGGCAGATATGAAAACACTAGATTTTTGGGAGACCAAAAATAGCAGTTCAAGCATTCTCTTAGTCTGTGTAGTTTCTCCTCACTATGTCTGTGCTCCCTGTTCTTCAGTGAGCAGATGAATACCATCCCAATTGGAGCTCTGGGGTCCCATGCTAAAACTGCTTCAAGCTGTCCTTGGATTTTTTTAGCCTGCTTTCACAAAAGCTTTGTCATGGCTTTCCATAGTACCACTCAGCTGGAATATTTCCAAATTTAGCTGCTCAGGCCCTCAATCTGAAAAGACCTTTATACCCCTATGGTACTCTTCACAACCAGAACAAAATGCAGGTTTCAATTTTGGTTTTAACTAACATGTTATGTGATGTAAGGCAAAATACTGAGTCCTACCATAGGTTTGCTTTTTTTGATTTTCACAAATATGCTTTCTTACTCCATTTTATGTTACTAACCTTATAAGATTTTAGTGTCAGGAAAGACTTTTACTGGACATACACATAGAAGAAAATGTTCAGATTTGCAATAGATACTACTGTAACTTGAATAAAAATACACCACTGTGTCCATTCCTTACATGTTTATCAAGTGCACATTTTGCACACAGAGTTTTATATTATACATTCACACAGTGTCCTTCTCAACCACCTCTCCATTTTGACACTGTTTATACACTTAAACAATACATGCAAAAAAAGCTCAAAAATGAAAGAGTTAGATGTTCGCTGTTATCCCAGGGTATTGTGTTCATTTTCTAGTAAGTGCCTCTAGTGCACTGGGGTCCCTAATCAATGTAAATATTGTTTAAGATGAACATTGCAGTGGGCATACCATGGAGCCAGACCACCAGCAGAGCATTAAACAGGGACAGATGTGAATGCCAGGATAAAAATGAAGACATTCCTGAAGTGTAAGTATGTTACTTATAATATATCTGTTTATAGAACATGGTCATGGAAAAAACCAAAACAAAAGCTTCTGGAAAATAAGAATGTGAGTTAAAGTCATTGTATTGAGATATTTTTCTTTTTTTTGGTGAAATAGCAAAGTGAAAATGTGTGATATTCTGGGACCTTGAATAATTAATATCTTCTAGGCTTAGTATTGTATGAATGTTTTTAATGACTTTACAAAGTATAACCAGTTTGGTGGTTATCTGTACTGAAGAAAAATGCATGGTTTTATTTGATACACATGGCTTTCTCTCAGAAGCAGTATCTTTTATAAGATTGTAGGATCTAATTAGGAGAACAGACAGACAGTTTCATGCTGTCTCAACCAGTCATCCAAGGAGAAGCAATGAGAGGGAGAAACCTTTTCTAGTAATTTATGAAGATCATATGATTGCTACTTCTTGCTTAGTAACAGATTCATGTTGATTAATTCACTAGCTGTCGTTTTCATGAGCAACAATACAGCAATTTCCTACTGATATTTAAACACGTTTGTTCCTTGCTGCCTGTGTAGTCGGGCTGCTCTCTACACTGTCCTCATTTGGAGATTATTGGTGACATTTGCAAGGGATTTGGAGCCCCCACCACACTGGCTATTCATGGTATTTGTACACATGCTGCCTGTCCCTGCAGTGTGTGCTGCTCTGGAGCTGATCCTGGCACAGGCTGACCTGCATGGGGCTGGGAAGGGCAGGCTGGCAGGATGGGGATGCCTTTTGGGTAAGAAGGCGGGGTTGGGGGTCCCCACTGGAGGAGGGCAGAGCCAGGGAGAAAAGTCTCCCAGGGGAAGGAGGGAGGGGAGACAACTCAGCTGATGTGGTGGTTTGGAAAAACAACTGCCATTATTTCTCCAGGAAACCAGGAAGGTGCAGCCCTCTCCATTTGCTACAGAGAAAGAGATCTCAGAGTTTCTTCCGTGACTGAAACGTATTTTCAGAGTGCTCTGTTCTCAACAGCATCCAGAACTGGGAGGTCTCAGCCCCTACCTGCCACAGAGAGATGAAATATCTAAGAAGAGGGAGTCTCTAAAAAGTCCTTGGCCCAAAAGCTGTAGCTTTGATCTTTATAACTGGAAATGGAACAGATGAATTTAAAGCAAGCCACAATGTTTGATAGCAGGGTGGATATCAGGTTGTCATTACTGAAGAATTCTTAGCAGGAGTCTCATTTAGCTTCAATATTGATTTCTCAAATAGTGATGGCAGAGAATCTGGTTGAACTAGCATATTGGATTACCGTCCAAGCCAACAATGATTTAGAACTGAGTTGATTAAGCAGGATGGTTTGGAATGGGTCAGCAGACTTTATAATCCATTGTTTTCTATTTTGTAGCAAAATCAACTACAATAGCAACTTTCTAAAACATGATTAGCACAAATACTATTGTTGTTTGACACAGTTTATCAAATATAATGATTTCCATACCAGATCTACAGCTTTGCTCTTTTGCATTCTTGATTGCATAATTGAAAGCAGCAGCTTTATCTTTCTTCTACTTTTGGTGGAAGTCATTCAATAAATAGTACCAATTGCATTACAGCTTAAAAATGTCAGCTCTAAAGCACACTGCATTTCACTGGCTCTTGTCAGTGCAAGAATACTCTCTACCCAACCAAGGCATTGAGTTCACTTTTAAGAAAACTGAAAGTATGCAGAGTACATGTCAATATTGAAAGAACCATGTAGGCTGCAGAAAAATCACTATATGCCTGAGTAATCCTGTATTCTGTATCACCCTGCTGGGTGGTTATTCATGTCAAGTATAGGGTTTAATATTAAGAGCAGTCACTGCGCTAAAAGGAAAAATATGTTTACTGTTTTCGGAATTTATTTTGCATTTGCCCAAAAGCCCACACTGATTAACATGGGTTGTTTCACCAAAATTTAGAGAAAGCAGGACTGAACCCTAAAAATGGCTCCCTGTTAGAAAAAAACACCCCATTCCTGAAAAAAACATATACTTATGGTTGACCATATGCATGTGAATATTTCTGTGACTACAGGGGATATTGATTGGTCCCTGTGGGACTACTCATGTGCATAAATGCTTGAAGGATCAAGTTCTAATTTTGCTCAATATCAGAGCTAATTGCTGTAGATACTATTGACAGAAAATGAAGGTTGTCTCCTTGCTGTGGTAGTTGAAGATGTTCCATTAATATTTTTTACAGGGTGATATATTGCATTTTCACTTTTTTAAAACTGTCCAAATACAGCCAGTAACTATTTATAGTATTAAATTTAACAACTATGAAATACGTGTTAAGGTGCCAGTTCGAAACATATTCCTAATAGCTGGTTTTATATATGATGGACCACCAGGAAGCTGTCACCAGAATAATACTGTGCTCTTTTATACATTCCCTAGGTTTCTTTTTTACTTAATAGACTGTTTAATAATACTGTAGTCAAAACTGAACAATAGAGATTAATGATTTGATGTAAGAATACTTCAGGGTAAAAATTAAACATTAATAACATTCCAGCTGGTGATATACTACGGAAGCCTCTCAAGCATGTAAAGAAGAGTTTCAAGAGCTGTTTTAGAAAACCAACACACATAGAGAACACGTGAAAGGAGAATGTTGTGCAACGTATCACCAGGCAAGCTGTACCTTTTAATGGGAAAGGTAGTATAGAGACCATACAAACATTAAAAACCCAAAAAAACAAAAAAACCCACAAAATCCGAAACAAAACAAAAAACACACACTTTCAAGGAACTCTTCAGAGCTAAGAGAGGTTCAAAAGTGACCTAAATATAAAATAATACATGTGAGGGGAAGATTTGCTTTTTTTTTCCTCAGTTATTGTTGCATGAGGAAATTTCTGTGTTGCAGACACTGCATGAAACCGCAATGTCATATTTTTCCTTAATGCTCTTGATTTACTGGGCTCATAAAATGTAAGACTAGAAGCTCTTCTTAATATGGACTCATTCTACTGCTAATGCACGCAGGCTGTTTTTTGTCCTAGTGTCAGTGCAAGAGAACTTCACTTGGTCTGTTTGTAAAACAGTAGAAATGTTGCCTGCAAAAGGGAAAAACAATTGTGTAAGAGTTTACAGCATCAGTTGCTAGATTAACAGCTCTCAGCTCACATTTGTTGTTTCAGCATGACCCTTGGAAAATGTATTCACGAGGAAGGAATGGGGAACCAGAGAGAGTCCGTTGCAAAAGCATCCCTGTGCAGGTGTGGGGAAAGTTCCAGCTGCTACAGAACTGCTGCTCCTGCTGTTTTCAGCATCAGCCAAAGCTTAATTTCTCCTCTGCGGCCAACTGCTCTGGCTCAGTGGGCATCAGCAGTGTGGGTAAGGCTCTGCTTCCACAGTCTCTCCCATCTGGGACACACCAGCCCAGCAATCAGCCTGTGTCCTGCACCAGTCCCAGGCTTTCTCACGCAACACTGCCCAAAGATACTCCCCACTGCCCATGGACACCCTGGGAAATAGCCAAGCACCATCCCATTCTCGTGAATCAACAGCAAAAAACCTGAGTTCCATGGAGATGGAAATGTCTTATTGTGGCTTTTGGCTTTGCAGCCACTTGCAGTAGGCAGCACGGGTACTGTAGCAGCAGCAGCCAGCTGATCCACTAAACTATGCTAAAGTAGTGTTTAGAGAAATAGTAATTACTAACATCCTCTCTCAGTCAAGCCGACACTAACCAGGCCTACTGCTAGGTGTGTGTATATACACACTCACACTCAATAGATAAATAGATATGTGCATATACTCCAGGAGAAATATCTCTCTGCAAGGTGACGAGGTCTCACTTTAAATCAAGTACTTGACACTAATAAAAACAATGTATTTGGCCAGAAGATCTCGCACACTGACTGGCTACAAGGTAAGTCAGTATTAAGCAACTCTTTATTTTCTGCACTCTCTGTTGCCTTTTTCTATATCACAAAATCTTCCTGAGTGTTTGTAAACAGCCACTTAAAAATGTAAGCCTGTTTTTTTTTTTTTTAATGAATTTATTCAAAAGAAATACGGTGGAAATTTGGCGTGAATTGCATATGTTCCATAGCTTTAAAATGACCCAAAATACTGACAACTTTACTTTAAGACTATCTATCATTACTTCCTCCCTTCTCATAAGGGATTTTACTATTCAAACAGTTTTGTCTGATTTCTTTTTAAAGAATTACAAGTGGGAGGTAAAGCCATCAAAGGTATCCACAAGAACTGGGAGATTACTGAAGTGATGAAGGTGTCAAAGCACCTTTTGCAGAGAGGCAAAGGCTCATTAATTATTTAGATGTTTGGAGAATTTTATATAATGCTCCTACCTAATAAATTTCATGTGATTTTTGAAAGATTCTCAATCAAATCATCAGTAAATAATTTACTATCTCTTAATATTAGACAAATGTTAGTAACAAAATACCACTTGATGACTTGATGAAGTAATCAAATAGTAACTAGGAAGCTAAAAAACCTTGCTAGGTCATCTTATTGCTTACAGCTATTTGTTGTTATTATTATTAGTACTGCCAAGTACTGTCAGTCAATATAAATCACGCACAAACGGCTTGTTGATATCTAACTTAGAAATACCTCCAATAGAATTATGTAGCTAATATTTGTTGTATTTTTCTGGCAGCATTTGTAAGAATACTGATTTCTGGAGAGGAAAAATAGTGAGTGATTTTACAGAGACAGAATTAATTTAAAAACCACAACTGACTGTATATCTCTTGTTTTCTGTGAATTTAATTTTGCTCTCACTCAATATTCAATCCTGGAAGACACTGAGCAGCCAATTTCCATTTCAGCAAAATACCTATATGCAGATTTCAGTTTAATCCTATCAATTTTGCTGAAACCACACATTTACCAGTGTTGGAGAGAAACAATTCAAAAGCAAGAAACTGAGTATTCACTGCAATACACTGAGAGAAAATTAAGAGCCCTGCATAATAATTAGCAACTGAATTAATTCTGTTCAAAAAGAACTAGGGAGCAGTCCTCCCCTTGCATCTTTCTTTGGATGCTTGTTTGTGTTTCCAGTAACATTTTTAAGATCTATTCCTAAAAATATTTTTCTAGATGAGCAATTCAATTTCTCTGATAAATACTACTGAATTCACAAGGGCTAGATTCAAAAGCAAAGTTACTTATCTGTGCAAATGCATCTAAAATGGGGCTGTTAGGCAGCTCCCCATGACAGGAGGGAAGAGAAAAATGGCCTTAGCCTGTGGGACCAAGGCCTGGAGGATTGGGCCCATAGCCAGTGACATTATAATATTTTTTTTTAATAAGGAGGAAAACCCACGCATGAGTGAAACCATATGGAAAACTGAGTTAAGGTGAGGAGGTTTTAAATAATGCTTATTTATCATTTTGAAAGAGAAAAAAAATCTTGTTCCTGCCTATTGCATTTTATATTTTAAATGTACAGATTGATTCTTTTGCCAAAATTCCTCTCCTTGTTGGGGGGAAAGTTATCTGCTCAGACTACTGCAGGATCAGGCCCTGAAAAGTCGTTCCAAGCTTGTTGGCAAAGCTTGCTCACTTCCACCCCTCTCCTATTTTCTGTTTTTCCTATCCTTACACAGGAAGAAAATTAAAAGTTAAGCTAAAATACATTAACTAATATCAGTTCATTAATTGGAAAATGCAGCTTATCCTTTTTGCCGTTCATCTGAAATTAATTAAGCGTGTAGAATTACAAGGTGGGTGTACCACAGGCAGCAGTCCAGGCTCAAGTTAATCAAAAGAGCACATGTTGAATGCATACAATTTAGTTAAGGTTAATCCAGTGAAGATGATCCCTCGCTGGTCCTAATTACTCTAGGTGATATATTGTGGAAGGGGAAAATAGGAAGGAAGGGAAATTTTGTCCTGCTGGTCTACCAGGATTTTCTAATTAAATTTAGTAGGCTATGCACAGGAGCAAATAGTTTCAATTTGAAGAGAAGACCACACTCCAAGGGTGCTTGTCTGAAATATATATAAGGAACTTTGAGCTAACAGAGTTAAGCATCACACCTTAAAAATATCAAAGTTAAAGCTGGTCATTGTTCCTTTACAAGTTGCTGAGATACTGGGAGCACTGTGTCTCCCTGAGCACTTCAGACCTGATATACACTTTTTGTTGGAATTGTGATGTTACTCTTTAGCTCCTGAGAAAAGATAATGACATTTTAACCAGGCCTAGTCTGTTACTCTCACCCAAAGAGCAAATAGCAGTAGGACAGAAATAATTTGCCATAGAAATATATTGGTTTTTTATTAGCAAAAGGCTTTTCATTATATCTTCTCTTACTATGTCAATCCGAAAGAAAACAAAGGTGTTTTTAGGACTATTTGACTTCATGTTCTATGCTCATTGCCTCATTAAGTAACTTTTTCTCCACATTTGTCCTTTGTTTCAGCTTTCAAGGAATCTTAAGAAAAGGGGTTTTATTTTTTTCTCTAGGTATATGCATATAAAAGTTGTCAAATAATTTGCCCGATTTTTCAGGTTGGTGATATATCTCTGCTCAAGTGGAGGTATCTGTTTCTGATTTATTAACATTTGATCCCCTGGTTTCCTGCCATTGATCAAGACTAATACTCAGCTCAGCTGATGAGTTTTATATGAAATCTGATATTTCAGGAAGAAAGAAAAGTTAGTACCATTTTTAATACTTTTCTATTTCAAGGATTTTCCAGGACCACGACATGCACACAAGACACCTAACAATACTGGGCAGAACGTATTATATACAAACATATATATATATACACACATAATGTTTCCCCAGGATAAAAATTTTTGGAAGTAAAACAAGTATTTATCAATAGAACAGATGTTTGCTTGGTGTCATTCACATCCTGTAAACTGTATATACATTTACACCCTACCGCCAAAACATGGTTTCACCCTACTACTGACCGTCTGTCTGCCATTCAATCTCTAGTTAAGTCACGGTCAATAAGGTCAACTCTTTGGCAACATCTGTATTTGATCAGTTCACACAAAATAGGGGCCTTCCTAATGCCTGACTACCCTGAAGTATTTTAAGAGGCAGCATATTACAATAGTTGATTCACCGCTGCTGCAGACTCTGCACTTGGAAGATTTTTGCCTCCTCTGAGGAAGTGAAATGTGAAGATTAAAATCCTTTCTAGCAAAATAAATCTCTGAAATGAGCAGGTTTAGCAGTGGAATATTTTCTAGACTGACAAGAAGCGTTTAGCAGTTTCTCTCCCCGAGTCCCCAGTCTCTCAGTGTAGGATTTGGGTTTGTGATATTTTATATTTTAACCCTGCTCTGCACACAGATTATGTTTAAAGTATGTCTAGGTTGTTGCAAAGATGAGAAGTAAAGTCAGAGGAAAAAACTCTCTGCGATTTTACTTCAAAAACCAACAGTGAGGATTAGTGCAGCCAATTGTTTCCTGTTGGTGTTTCCGTGCTCGGCACAGGCAGTACTTTCAGCAAGTCAGTGTACTTTCCTTCAGATGGGTGAATGCAAATTCTTCCCTCAAAGAAAGCAAAATATTCTGGGTGGAATCCTGGCCCCACTGAAGGTGATGGAAAATCCTCTGGCAAAACTGAGTGAGGGAGGATTTAACCTGATGTTACCACCACATTATTTCAATGCTGTGAGCTATCTGAAAGTACAAGGTTAGAAATTTGATTCCAAGCACAGTCGGACTGGTGCCACTTTATTGATGTTCCTGGTTTTAGAGCAAATGAGAATAAAATCTGGCCTGTGGAAATGGGATCATGGGATGTGTTCTTGTGTTCTCCTTTTTTTTTTTTTTTCCCCAGTGTTTGTTTTACAAACAAAACATTTGACTCTTGGGAAAAGCAGAACCGGTGCCTTCTGATGCCTTTATGCATGGTGAGATTTGGATCTGACTGCAGATGATTATGCAGTGATAAATAGTACCACTAAAGCCCCAGCTATACTGCTGGTCTTCCTGGTCGTGTTCAATACTGAGGAAAGCCTGAACACTGAAATGCTTTCTCTCTGCTGGGTGTTGGAAAACTAGAATAGAGCAGCAAGAGTGCAGCAGCATCCCACCAGCAGCCACAGGGTTTAGTCCTTAAAGTACTTCTGGACTGAATAGTACCGTGAGCAAGGGGCAACTGGTAGATTTTTGGGACTCATCTGATGAGAAGATGGCTTTTAAAAATATTGTTATGAGGAGGATTTTGTTCACAAAATATGGTTTTGAGAAATCAATGGTTCTGTTCGCACTTTTTTTCCAAAATAATTCCTTTTTATTTACTTTCTGTCATCCAAAATTTTAAATGGAAGCATTTGACTGGAAAACATAGCAAGGAGCAATTGAACTAGTTCTGTGAACAGCTGGGATAAAATTTGAAAGCACCTTGAGACAGTGAAACCAGTGCGTTATGTGCATCTATTTTCTTTGCAATTTTAGTTCTCTCAAGAGCCCTGAAAACCTCAGAGGAAGCTTGCCCTGGGTGCACATGTTTGGTCTAGGGACACTTCACAAACAGCAGATTCAAAACCCTACTAAATATTGGGGATTATGGAATGCCTAACATGAGCTGCTGACACACAGGATACGCAGCAGAAAATACAGTTGAGTTCTTACCCCTCTCTTTAGTGGAACTTGTACAAAACTCATAGAATTTTCTAAAACTTGTTACAATGTATTACATATACTTTATTACCGATTCTTTAGGTTTCCCCACCCAGTTGTTTCAGCCTGTGAAGCTGCCTTGATAGTTCTGTTTTAAGAATACAATGTTACATCTGTTCTGAATTTCTTTATTAGCAGTAACTCTACCATGCCCATGACTTTCAGTAGCGCAGTATTTTGATCCTTTAGAAAACAAGGGAGATGTAGCCTGAGATTCCCTAGACTAGGCAGAAAAAAACCCCAAAGGCTTACAAATATTTCAGGATTGTCTCAGACTAAAGAAAATATAGTTTTCTTAACTTAGACAGTGGACATTTACTGAAATATAAATATTAAATTAAATCAAAATAGTAATGAAAACTGTGAGAGAAAGCCTAATGCCAAATTAGCTGCAGACAAAGTCATTGCCAACAAAGCCAACAGCAATCTAGAGTTTACCTTCACTAAAACTGGTGTTCAGTCCTGGTCAGGATCAGCTGGTTGCTGTCTCTGCGATTCATTGCTGCATCAGAATCCACCTCAGGGGACATCACCTCTGAGCTGGGAATATGTGGAAACCAGATGACTCATCACACAAGGGATGTCCTTTACAAAATATCCTAAAATCAGTAGTCTAAGGAAATAAGGAACTTTCCACAGTGTAAAATTCATTGAAGAATTGGCAGACAGTGTTTTTGAGGTTTATTTCTTCAAGTACAGTCAAATGGGCCTGGATTTGTCAAAAACTGACTCTAAAGGTGAGAGATGCTGAAGAGATACTAATGGAAGCTGGGAAAGGCACAATCTGACAGCTTGTGTCACATAGAGGGTATTTCTTGGGCTTCTTCAAAGCTTTCAACAAAGCACAAAGGGAGAGAAAGGGTGTTGGACAATTGTAATAGCAAAGAAAGCATCCACAGACAGTACTATAATCTTATTTTCACAGTCCTTGCTCTCATACATCTGAAGGAGCTGAGCACATCAGTGGAAATAGAGGTAATAAATATAGCAGCGATTAAAATATAGCAGTGTGATTAAAAAATATAGAGCTGGAATATAACAATGGCATTCATGGGAAAATGTAACCCAGTACACCCAGGGAAGCGTAATTTGAAACACAGACATCCAAAGGGAGGGAGAATCCTAGAAAGCAGCAATGCTGGAGGAGACCTCAGGGTCAAGTTAGACATGAATTTGCAATATGATCTAACAGCATGACCAGCCAGTGCAGTTGGGTTTACAGAGAGAGGAGTATCTGGGAACGTGAAGGTCGTTCTCCTTCCTGACATGGCTCTGGCCACACCAGGAGCTGGGTCTCTGGTCACCAGGAAGGAATTGAAAATAAGGGGGAGCTAAGGAAGAAGGAGAAGATGGACTGACATGGAGTGCCTATGGGGAGAAATGCAATAAAAACTCCCACTCCACACTTTCTTAAGGCTTCAGGCACCATGTAAGGCATCAAGTAAGTACCTTTGCACTGCACCTGAATCAGCTGGGGGTGACTGTAGTTTGCCTTCTCCCTGCGCTCAGAGCCACCCTGATGTGAGCCACGGGGTGTCTCTCACATAGAAAGTCAGTAGATTTGGGCATCATTGCCTCAGCTGGCCACTCACAGTGCTGAGAGCCTGCAGACCCCTACCTTTGGGAAGCCTTGGCCAAAGCAGCAGTGCAAATCGCAGCTCATGGCCCATGTGCTGCTTAGGCAGAGGGAGGTGAGGTCTCCTAGCACACAGGAGCACCAGGCTGAGGCCATGGCTGCCCCACACAGCCCTTCTGCACCTGCATTGCCCCAGCAGCAGCTGGCAGTAGTAAGGAACTGTGAGCAGGGAGCCTAAGCCTGGAGCTGGGCACCAGGGAGGAATCCCAGCTCCCAGCCCCCACACCATGGCTGAAATAGATTTCACACTGGTGAGCTGGTTACACAGCATCATCATCATCATCATCATGGGGAGCAGAAAATCCAAGACTGCTCCCTTCCTCGCTCCCCCAGTAGTTGTTCTATGAATGAATGGGTGAAAAAAGGTTTAAATTCTTGAGCGAGCATGCAAACCTACACTTCTCAGGACAGCTGCATCTAAAATGGCTCATCAGTGTGCAGCTGTTGATAAACATTTGGAGCCATGTTCTCTGGTCTTGTTGGATGACTAGGGTGAAAGGCAAGTTGTGCTGGTTTTGGCTGGGATAGAGTTAATTTTCTTCATAGTAACAAGTATGGGGCTGTGTTTTGGGTTTGTGCTGCAAACAATGTTTGTAATACAGAGATATTTTAGTTACTGCTGAGCAGAGCTTACCCAGAGCCAAGGCCATTTCTGCTCATCACACCCCACCAGCAAGGGGGCTGGGGGAACACAAGGACTTGGGAGGAGACACAACCAGGACAGTTGACCCCAACTGAGCAAAGGGATATTCCATACCATTCGGCATATAAAGCTTGGAGAAGGAGAAGGAAGAAAGGAAACATTCTGAGTGATGGCACTTGTCTTCCCATGTGACCATCATGCATGATAGAGCCCTGCTCTCCTGAAGACAGCTGCACACCTGCCTGCCAATGGGAAGTGGTGAATGCATTCCTTGTTTTGCTTTGCTTGTATTTGTGTCTTTTGCTTTACCTGAATTATCATCTCCTCAACCCTTGAGTTTTCTCAGTTTTCCTCTTTCAGTTCTCTCCTCTGCCCTGCCATAGGGGTGTGAGTGAGTGGCTGTGTGGGGCTTAGCTGCTGTCTGGGGTTAAACCACAGCACAGGTGCCCTGGGGAAGCATGCATGGAGAATTGTCACACCATGTGTGGAGAGCTACCTCTGCACCTCCCTTGCTCTGCAGTGCCTCTGGAGTGTCTCTCCAGGCACTTCTTTGGTCTCCTGGTGGAGCTCAGTGAAATCTTCTGGCTGCAATTTCTTTTCCTAGATTGCTCCAGCAGCAGCATAATTATGCCTTGTATCATTGCCTTCCTGCAGACAGGCTGGGGACAGGGACAGCACATGTTCCCTGGGAGCCACAAAGCTGGGTTGGAAGCTCAGGAGGAGCAACAGGGCACTGTCACGAGGGTCAGGCCATGCACAGGGAAAAAATCAGTCCCCAAACATTTGTGGGGGTTTTGTGTCACTGGAAGCTTTAAAATGCCTGTTTTTCAAAATCATTCCATCAAAAGAACTTAAATCTAATAAAGGCACTCGGTATTTTTTTTCTGGTCATACTTCTTGCTTTCTGGTATCTCTATCAGTAGCAGACACTTGGCTATTATGCAGAAAAAAACTAAATTCAACTGAGAAAGCTATTTGCTAACGAAAGCTGGTGTATGAAATTGCAAATGACAGTTTATAAGGTCAAAAATTCTTTTCTTCAATACGACCGCAGAGGTCTGAAATGTAAGCTTAGACATGTATAATATAAACTCCTAATAGTATCTATCAAAAATTTGATGAGTGGCTGTTTGCATACATGGAAGCATATCATGTTATCCATCAGAAAACACTGAGTTTGATAGAATTGCAAAGGAGGCTACATATTTTAGGTCTCTGAGCTCTGGTGAGAGGAATTAATTGTGGGCTGACTTTCATTTTATTGCTGTTATTAAGAAAAAAGTTAATGGTTCAGAGCCAAGCTGCAGCATGAAAAGATTTTTATGTTCAGCCAAGTTATTAGGATGGTGAAGCAATATTTTGTCCAGTAGATGGCCAATTATCTGTTAGCACAAACCGAAAAAAAGCTAGAAAGCTCTTTGCATTGCCTTGCCTTGCCCTGTCTTCCCTCCCCTCCTCCTCCCAAACAATATCTTGTGCCAGGTCCTTCGTCCAGCAAAATGTGTTCATGTACAACACTGGGTGTGACCAACAGCATCCTTTGGCAAAAGCTCTGCAAATTACACTATTTCTCCACTTACTCCATCTTTCTCCAAGTGCTTAAGAAAAAGTTAATTAGGTGATTGTGCATCAACTCCAATATTTTGAATGCTGGTTTTTTTCTAGTTCATGTGATTTTTATCTAGAGAATATAATAGCTAATGGACAGGAGACGAATGGCCAGCTATTATCAGTTTCTACATGAGTGGTATATCCTATGATTGTCTGACAAATTTAATTAGGATAATTCACCAGAAGAATAATTAAAAACCCAAAATAGTTTGCACTAGGTCCACCAGTTTTAATCTCTACCATAGAGATCAGATTTCATTCTGTCAAGCAACAGTATTTAACTAAATTAAATGAAATCCCACTCTATTACTGCTTAACTGGAGAAACCTTAGCCCAGTTTATTTTTCTGCTGTACAGGCAGTGAGTCCCAACTCAGCTGTAGAGTGACTGTTGAGGAAAGCAATGCCTAAAACCTCTTCAAATATCATTTTGCACTGAGTTAGGGCAGCTAAAGGACAATGGAAAAGCAGAAAGACAGAAGGGGATTGCAGACAAACAGTATGTGCTCTTTGCTCCCCAGAAATTATTCAGACATAAATGAACACTGCTGCAAGAGATGGTGTTCCTGGTAGCTCTTTTTGCTTTTCCTTTCACCTAAGACCTAGATCTAGAGATTAAATGGTCATTTTGGCTAGTCCCCTGTGCAGGCAGGTCTGAATCTTGTGTCAC
This sequence comes from Grantiella picta, assembly GCA_013397955.1. NCBI lineage: Eukaryota > Metazoa > Chordata > Aves > Passeriformes > Meliphagidae > Grantiella > Grantiella picta. The sequence goes on along the minus strand of VZRM01003707.1, from coordinate 133,820 downwards.
AGACAGTTTGGATCAACATGGGGATGTCTGTCTGTCTTGAGGGCTCTTTCTGGAGGGCTTGAGATTTGGGCTGGCTTGAATAGTGACCTGTACTCTGGGTTTTGGGGGTCTCTGGGCTAAGTGTCTCCTGTTAACCAGGGAGGCTCTTGCTGAATAAGAGCTGGACACTTTTCTCCCTCCAGATCTTCTGAATTGCTCTTCGTGGAGCTGAACACTGAGACCTGGTACAGTGGGCAAGGGAGCGTGGTGCTGCCCAGCCTGTGTGTGATGGGGACAGCTGGGATGGGCTTCTGCCACTAGCCTGAGCAGTCCAGAGCCTAAACTGGGCTGCAACAGGTTTCCAGGGGCTAATGTGGGGAACAGGGCAGCTCATTCCTCCTGTATTCAATGAATACCAAGTTTCTGAATCTAGCTAATTTCAGCTACTATGCTAACTGCTGAGTCTCCTGCTAATTTACATAATACTCTCGATGCCATCTTCTGTAAATTACCCTGTGAACTTCTCTGCCTGTGCCCTTTTGACTTGCATGAGATGCTGCACCTTGAGAAAGGTATAACTTTATAAAGCCATCTCAAAGCCAGGAACCAAGGACTGGATCACGAGTGTGACTTTTTCCTTTTTTGGTTGCAGGAAAGACAGGGGACAGTCACTATGGAGGCCACGTGATGGACTGAATGTGACATATCATCGTGCATCAAAGGAATGTGGGGAAAAATTAACTTCTCTCTAATGCCAGACAGAAACTTAGCATTAATCAAAGACAGCTTCTTTCTGATTTTTTTTTCAAAGTCTATAAAATAAGAATGAGATATCCACAATAGTTTTGGTGCTATAAAGGTTATTTCCCTAACATTTGCAAAGGGCTTTTTGATCCTCATTTAGAAAGGTTTGGAAACGTTAGAGTTGTTTGTTTTACTTCAACTCTGTGTTTGTAAGCTGGAGTACTTTTTCTTGTTACAGGTATCATCCTAGACACAAACAGCAGGCCAAGAAAAAATACCATTAATTATTTAAACAAAAAGTCTCATTAACTTTGAGCCGCTGACATAACTTTCAAGGCTTGAACCACCAAAACAGGGATTTTAATATATTCCTCTAAGATATATATTTTTATTTTGCTCTGTTGATGATATTAAGTCACTGCAATAAACACCTTGTTGGCCTTGAAGCACAACTCAAGTAGACCACTTGTGTGGTTGGGAATGCCCCACTGCCTCCACATCCAGCTTGTTCCAACCCGTCATTGCAGGGGGTGGGAATGGTGCTCCCCACTGCAGCCCTGCTTTGGCCTCTGGAGAGGAGCCTGTCTGCAGGCACAAGTTCAATATCTTTTCTCCACCAAAGGACCAAACTCCAATTCCAACCCCCTTTACAAAGAGGAGCCTGTATTTTCGTTTAGAGTATAATGCTGGAAAACCTTCTCTGAAGTAAAGGACTTTGTGAGAAGCACGTGGTCAGAGCAGATCAGGAGCAAAGGCAGATATCACGTGCAGTGGGGTCAAGGGTTGGGTTTGAAGCTGGACTCTCATTATTTCACAGAGGGATAAGACACTTGCATATTTTTAAGGATCTCTCCTCAAAAGCTTTGCTGCTACTTCTGAACGTTTTCCACACTCCAAGACATTTTACAGTAAACAGGAATTTGTTTTCTTCCTTCCTACCAGGCGCAAGCAGAAGGGGAGTTTGCCACAACCTGTTAGAGGCCTGATGGGTGACTGTGATTTAATGTGAATTACAGCATCAGACACCAGTTTGCCAGGGAAACTGTGCAAGGAAGGAGCCTGTATCTACATTCAACTTGGAAATGTAAGGACTTTGAAATTTTTTGTTGTTTCTTTTGAACTTCTATTTGTTCCTCAGTATTTTGCAGTCATGTTGTTTTAACTTCAGTAGGGCATTGACCCCTTTTCTAGAATCTTGATGTCAGTATTAGATGGTAGATGATGAGATCACTAGGGGTATTTTTGCAGGATCAATAACCATATTTAATCAAACATTAGAAAGACTATAAGCCAAGGCTGAATACTCTGCTTCAGTTGTTTTGTCTTCTTAGCCTGTTTTCCTTTTATTCACTTTTTGCACTGAAGTTCTTTCCTGTGCAAATCCTTCCCTTGAATTGTTGAAAGCATTCCACTTACTTGTTTTTCCCCTGTACTTTAGTTCAGGAAACATTGCAGCTCTTGATAGACTGTTTTTTCTGTCTCCATAGGGTTCTTTTGAAAATCAGGAGGAAAATAATATCTTGCTTTCCTGGTATATTCTGAAAGTACTGACTTTTCAGAGATTACTTAGGATATGTGTTATAATAATAGGATCAGGAGAGGCAGCTGCCTAATGATTAGAATTTGAGGTTTTATCTGAAAGCATTGTTCCCACCAAAATCTCTTTAATAGCATGCTAAATTATAAAAACATTAATTAGATAAATGGACATTAATTCTCCAACTATGTGTAATGCACCCTTTGATGTAGCCTGCTTAGGAGCTTTAGGTCTGTCCAGCATTTCCTTTTCCCAAAGTATTTTTTTTTTCAATAATTCAAGCAGGTATTTTACTGTGTTTCTTTGGTGTTGCTGTGGAAGAAAAAGGTTGTAGTTGAGTGGAAGTTGCTAAGAGAGGCAGTTTCCAGGGCATGAAACCCTGTCATTTAAGGGGGCAAAGGTCAACTCAGCAAGAAGTTGAGTCATGCCAAAAGCAGGACAAGTGTGTCCCCAGGGAGAGAGCCAGTGAGAACATCACATAGAGGAATTCCCTGCCTGAGGAAGGTGTTTCGGTCTGGAGTGAGTTGTGGGGAGTACGGATCACCAGAGCCTACTGGCTTTTCTTAATCAATGCTAGTAGTCTTTGGCAAGTGTGGAAATAGTAGTAAAATCATCGTAGAATCATAAGGCAATTCATATGCAGCTTCTGGACTTTCTAGTGCATGCTCTCTAATCTAAACCAGGGAAATTTGTAATGCTAGTTACAACAGCATGTCATTACTGTATTTTTTTCAGATGCCTCCAATCAATAACAGTATTGGAGGTCACACAGATTCCAGCATGTGTATTTTGCAGTCACTCATATTTTTTGTTGGTTGTAGCATTAAAGAAAGCACATGTTCAGTGCTTAACACAGAATATTAGATAATATGGAGAGAAAGAGTGAGATTCATGGGATTTGTTTTTTTGAAAGTTTCACCGGACTTCTGTTTCCTCACCTGGTGCTACTTTGCCTTCAACCTGACAGCATCATCTGAAAGGAAATTCATAAGCATGTGTGTGATTGTATGTATATGCGTGATCAGGAGAAAGTGAACACAAAGGGACAGTACTTCATCAGGCTGCATCCCCCAAAGCGCATGTGTTAAAAAAGAAAAATTGTTTCAGAAATTTCACCCACTTGTTTTTTTAATGAGCAACATAAGTATATTAGGAAGAAGCAGAAAACTATGTCATGCTATGTATTATTTTTATGAGCTTTATACTGAATTTGCACTTGGTTTACCCGATCATTAAAAGATCAACAAAAAACCCCTTGGTGCAGTGCAGGCTGTGGCAATAGGATATTTTTACAGAGGTGTTACAAAGGTTTTAAGCAGAACTGACTGCAGATTGCAGATGTGATTGATGGTTGTGGGTGAGAGATGTGTACTCACAGATGATGTGGGCAGCTGATCATGCTTCCCATTTCCTACTGAGAGCAGTCTGCTTCTCTGGGACATACTCCTCTTGGCTCCTTGAGAGGTGTTGCTAGAGCAAAGACCTTTGCAATATCCCAGAAAACTGGATCAGGGCTTGGTGAGAGGAAAATGCTGCTAAATAATCTTAGACCATGACCTTGAGGTTCTATAGCATCTTGAGATATTTTATATCACAACCAAGTGTTTGCAGGTTTATTTCTCTTTCGTTAACCACCTAGAAGTGTGAATCCCCGTCCTGCAGTTTACGTTGCAAGACCTATACTGCCTCACTCTGGATGCTTTTCCTAAAATTCCATGGAAACAGACTTATTCATGAGACTTTTTTTGTCAAAAGTCATTCTGTCTCTAGTTTTCTCATCTCCTGATCAGCCATTAACCAGCATGTTGTTATTAAAAGACTCTTTTAGTACAAACACCAACAATATCACCTAGTAGCATTCAGCTGACTTGTAGCTGTAACCTGCCAGTGCATTCCTGTTGTGTAATGCATTCAACACATTCCCAGCAGATTTTAATTTACTCTAGCAATGCCTAGATGAATTCACACACAGCACATTGTAATGCAAATGGAATGGTTAAAATAGATCACGCATCTCTCTTCCATCTCAATTTCAGTCTAATGTATCATTGCAGCTTATTCTGTAAACTGTTGAAGCCATCTTCATTCAACTGTAAACTAAAGAGACTAGATGTCTATCAGACGAAACCAAAACACTTCTTGATTAATCACAACCTCTTGACCTAATGAGTGATAGCTGTGTTAAAAATGTTGTCATTATCTAAATGGAGTACCCAAACGTCCTGCAGATCCTAAGCAAATTGACTCTCTTCTATTTATAAACAACACTGGAAGATGAACTCCTGGGTTTATACTGGAAAAGGGGCATCATTCATTTTTATACAACATACCTGCTTTTAGTGATATTACCCACACATGCTGGTTTTAGAAAATCTTAACAACTGAAGTGGTTTATATGCTTTTAAGACTAATTTTGAAGTTTATGTGTATATTCATCACACCGGAGCTGGGTGCTCAATAATCTACCTAAAATGCATAGTATTAATAGTACATGTTAAAGTTCCTTCTCAGGCTTTCTGTTAGATGCTAAACATCATTAGCACAAGATATGGAATTCTGTCTTTTCAGAGTTTGTATAAATGCTATTAGCAGCACTGAGGGCATTTTTCCAACACGTAAAATGTGCATCTCTTTGTGTGCATGACAAAGTGATGAATCTTTGAAAAGCCATTTTCATAGTTATGTATTGCCAATTTTTTGATTAATAATCTGGTCACATGCAAGTAAAGATGCTGTTAAAGAAAAGAAACCAAAATATGTACAGATTTTTTTTCCTGTTGCTTCTAAAATATTGGCTGTTTCTTTCTACATGTTGTTCCAATGAAGCTTGAGAGGAAAGAGGCCTGGATTGCACATGTCCCTAATGATTTACAATACTTTTCTTCCAGCAGATGCCTATTTGTTATGATATTACTTTTAATTCCTAGCAGGTATAGTAGTTCTTATTCCTATTAAATTTTAAAAAAATTTTAAAACCCCACAACAAATAGTGCCGAACTAGTTCTCGTGCTGAGAATAAACATGAGGTCAGCCACAAGTTCCTTTTTTAGAAAATAATCGACATTTAATGTAACTAAAAAATCCCTGTCAGTAAAATGAATGCAAAATCCATTCCACAATTGTAATTTATAGCTACTGTCCATTGCAGGGTGAATGAAAATGAGCAAAGAGCAAAGGTCCTTCTCAGCCTGCATGGGTAGATCTGTTGGGGTGCAGTGTGTCCCAGAGCAGTGTAGGCAGGTGTGTTGTACCCTACCTGTGGCTGCCATGGCCTTTGTACCAACTCTAGGGGCAATCCTGCTCTGCAGCCTGGATGTGGGATCAGCTGGTTTTGGGAAGATGCTCCGAGGTGAGCTACAGCATCCTTCTTCTAGCCATCTCGGATGTTCAGCCCAGAGTCAGCAGGACCACTAGGTTTTAAAGCCTCTCTTTCACCTGGCAGTGGATTAAGAGATTAACACCTCACCAGGATCCTGCTCACAGGCTGCAGAAGGCTTTCCTATTTCTCCCTGATACTTTTCTTTATTATGTGCCCAAGGTTTGCACTAGCTTTTTTGGCACAGTTTGCCCTGAGGCTACCTGTTGAGGCAATTATACGCCATGACAGAAGCCTCCTTTGAATTGTTGTTTTGCTGGATAAAACCAGTCATCCTCTAAGAAGAGACTGTATTCCTCAGTCTCCTATTTAATACCTGGCATTTAGAGGTATGAAAATGCACCCTGTCAGATCATGACCATTTAATCAAATGATCCGCATGCAACAGTCCATGTGACAGTAACTTGTCCTTTTCAGTGTTTTTTGACTCCCAGATCTCTAAATCCTGACAGATTTTTTTCAGCAAGGACTCTGTGACACTAATCAGACTTTTCAGGTAAATGCAAAATAATACTGTGCCAAGAGCTGGTCCTTCTGGAATCTCACCGGAAACCTTGTCTGATACTTCCTTGTTATCAGCTGCACTTCAGACATATTTGCAATCCTGTTTCAGCTAATGTAACATGTGCTTTTCTGTTCTAATATCATGTGACTCTAAATCTAGTATCTTGGAGAAGTCAAAGTATAATAAAACAAAGAAGTTGTCTTTTGTAAATAGAAGTAATTTTATGAAGAAAGGAAAAAGAAATAACTTCAACTGATTGGGCCAAATTTCCATGGGACTATAATACATTATGAGAGTCTTATTTTTGTTCTTAATTCTTTATTGAACCACAATTCCACTCTTTCGCTAATGATATTTCATCTAAAATTCCTCAGGCCTAAAACCATCTGTCTGTAGTTGCTCTAGTATCTAAATTGTTCTAATATTGAATATTTCCAGTCTCCTGGACTTCTGAAGTACTTGCTGCATCCAAGTTCCTTAGGTGGTTATAAGGAATTTAGTTAGTGCTTCCTGACCAGGAAGTTTGAATGATCTGAAAGTCCCTTCTGACCATAATTTCTATGAAATCTTTGAAGCTGACTTTGGCAATATTACAAGGGAAATCTCTGAGGAATGATGAACCGTTCTTGACCAAGACTTTGCACTGTGGCTGTGCCTGCAGCATGAGGAAGAAACCCTTTGTTCCTTAGGAATTTTACCTTCACCATAGACATTTCTTGCAGCCAAATCTATTCTTTAAGATCGATCACAGCATCACTAGAATTTCAAGGCAAAAGCAGATTTTACGTGATTTATTATACTTGCCTTCACAGGAAAAAATGAATTTCCTAGAAAATTAGTTTCCTGATGTATGTTGGTTTATACTACCAACATAAACCACACTTTTCAAACTCCAACAGTGTTAGTCTTGTATTAAAGTATTGTTCCCTTCTGTTTAGAATTGCAACACACTTTTTACCAACAAAAAAGGAGAAAATTTAAGAGAGAAAATTTTGTTCATAATTTAAATGCTACTTTATTTTTATCCATATCACAATATATAGGCTGTCAACACAATAATATTATGTAGGTAACATAATGCATTCCTTATACATTATAAATTAACATACATATACAAGTATATAGATTATATATATTATACACATGACATATAATATATTAGATCTATTAACTCCTCCAAGGATGTTGCTGTCCATAATATGTCTGAAGCATGAAGAAATTTTCCTGACCAAGTTTTGGCCAGGTGGGTCAGGCAACGACAGAAGCTTCTGCTGGCTCTCTGGAGAACAGCTCAGCTGCTGATCTGTAGCTGCTACTGGTATGAGTTTAGTGGTGCCCAGCTGCAATATAGAAGCATGAGGTCATTTCACCTCAGCCCATTGTCAGGGACAAGCAAATGATTATCTGCACTGTCTTAACGCTCCCTTAAGGCTGATGATTTTGTGAGCTGGACTGGCCCCCAGGAAAGGCCCTCCTGAAGCTCAGCTCAAGTTGTAACATTTCAGATTAATAAATGGGCTGACATCTGATCCCCACTTTTATATTCTGTTACTAACCAAGGAACAGAAAACTCCCTGGATCGGCGAACTTCATGCAGAATCAGTATTAGGTAATTTCTATAGGTACCATGAGAGTGTTTGGATGATCACACCTCACATGGCATAATGTGTCTAGTATTGATTTTACCTATCACAGTTCACTGAAAAATACATTGCTTTTGTTTTGCTGACTCTGCAGATACATTAACTTGTCCAAGATGTAGTAGCTAAATTACCAACCTCTTTGCTTGCTTACAGTCCCGGGAAGAGGCCTGAACTGTCTGTAACTCACACCAGTGAACTCCCCTCTTCTGCCCTGTAAGCCACACATTCCCAGAGAGGCCTTGGCTCCAAAAAACATTTCTCAGCAAAGCACTGCCCTGTGCCAAAGCTGGGCATTAACTGGGCACTGGCCCAAAAATCCTGGGCCACTCCTGTGCTACAGAGTGTGCCAGTAATTAATCACTTGGAACATTTTAGGGAAAGTAGTTGAACCCTAAATCTAATAGATGAACTGTAAGACCTAAGAAGGCTAATTAGCCCTGTCTCACTATTGATCATGTTTGGCTTGTGTTGATGCTAAAGATAATCTGGTTTCTGCAGTGTATTCCTTGGGTCTTCAGGTTCAAGGAGCCCTGGTTCTCTCAGGTGCTATCAGACTTGTGTTAGTTCTTCAAGAAGTCCATTAAGTGATTGGAAATGTCTGATCCGATGGATTTTTAGGACCTAACTTTGATCCAGAAGGGCCAGTGATGGGTTAAAACAACACAGGCACATATTGGATATATTTGGAAATGTAGAAAGCACAGTGTTCTCCAGGACTATGAGATCCAGGAGTGTTGTGTGGAAGACTGGATTGTTCCTGTAGAAAGTTGTCTTGAGACTCCAAATGTGCTGGGCTGTGCCCCAGTGGATGTCTTTCCCTCAGAAGGGTTAGCTCCACACAAAACCATCTTTGGAGCTTCTCCACTCATGATGCAGATGATCTGCAGCCGTGATAAAACTCTGAAAAATAATCAAGAGTTGATAGTACTGTAATGAAACTCTGATTCTTTGTGGCTGCTATTTAATTTGTGCAAGAGTACAAGACAGGAACTTTCCCACTTGTGCATGTGCAAATCTTCAGGAAACCCGTTTTTAAAAGTGGAGTTAGAAGCCAGACTACAACCTCTTCACAGATGCAGAGTTATGAGAGTACTTCCACTTTAGCTCCATGATTTGTCTGATGGAAATACCAGTTCAGGTGCAGACAGTGGGGGTGGAGGAAAATCATGTTCTTTATTACTTACACATCTCTAATTTCAACCTCCAGGTTTTGGAAGTAAAATAATTTGCCCCCCACATGGTATCTGTTTCTGGAACTTATTATCTGCTTTGTTAAGTTCAGCTGGCATTCAGATAAGGATAATTTAATTAGACATCCTAGTAATCATACATGCATACTTACTGCCACAGCAGGGGGTGGCTTCTTCAAAACAAAACCCTTCACATATTACTTTGGACAGCATGTTTTCCCTGAAAGATTTCACATTGTATGCACGTATGTGTGTGTTACCTGCTTTTTCTCTAGAGTTCACATCCCGCAGTGTTTCCCCTTTGAGGATTTTCATGTCGTTTGGGAATATGCCTACCCAGAAAAACTTCTGTGCTTAGGAGGTGTTCTTTTGAGGAAATGCTCATTGAACTCTGATGGTTCACTTTGAAGAGAGTGATAACATCGAGGGGTTGCTCTGAACTGGAGATTTTCTCAAGCCTGGGAGGACATTTCCCTGAGATTGAGGGACATACATGCAGATGATGTTTCTATGGGAATCTGTTCCAGAGATGCCCTCACTTACTCCAAGCTGCTTTGCAGTTTACAGTGTCATCATATTTTCCATCTGAAAGTCCAGGGAGAAGAGCATGTTTACAATAGTTGCATTAGGAATAGCTTGACAAACTGTTCAGTGGGAGTGGTCCAAAAGTGAGTGGGATATGGGTTTATAGCTTGTGCTGCTGCTTGGTATTTCGCCTGTTCTCATATTTGCAGAACTGCTTCAAAATACCTGGCAGTTAGAATCAAGTTATGTCCAATACATGAACAAAATAAAATTAATGAAAATTTGTATTACTGAATTCTGCTAAACTTTTGGGAGATTAAAAGAATTGAATTTCAAGTGAAATCCAGCTTCTGCAAATAGCCTATACATTGAAAAACAGCTAAAATAAGACTTTTTCCTGAAAACTTTCGTAACATTTTGAGTGCTCAAAATCTGCGTTGGAATTTGAGACTGCAGTCAATATCTGTGTGAAAGAGCAAACACGTTGCACCGGAAACTTCATAAAAGCAATTGTATAAACTGGAAGCAACTTGTTCAGGAGAAAATGGCTTGCAAAAGAAGCACAAGTTAAAATATTTAGGTTTGGCTGAAGTAGCTATGAGCTTGATCATTATATGTATACATGCAAGTAAATAGCTTGTGGGTGGGTCTAGAGCCAATGTGAACCTTTATGTGGAAAATACTGCCTATGTGGGTATGGAAAATAGCTCACTCAAACTGTGATTATACTGAATATCTGCAAATAAAACCTGAATATAACACCCATGTAGAAAGGGTATTTCTTTTATACTTCTCTGAGTATGTTCCATGTTATTCTCAGTCCTAGGACAGCTAAGATTATACTGTACTCATATTGTTACTTGGAAGTAAACACATTCATATGTTTACTTCATATTGTACTACATGAAGAAGTGTATTGGTTTGAAAACAAACCAGTGGGAAATCACAAGTTAAGGTTGAAATTAAAAATAAGTGAAATAATACAAGGAAAAAGCACTGACAAAGTCAGATACAACCTGACACCCGGTTAGGGTGGTGGTAGCAGTCCAGCTGAAGTAGTTCATTTCAAGCGGTGATCCTGTGAAGGTCTGGTCTCCAGCTGAAGAGCCAGTGGTAGCTCTTGTCCTCTGGTAACCCAGTAGACAGGGCTAGCTCAGGCAGTCCCAAGGCCAGGTTATATCCAGGTGGGAACACCTGGCTCCTCCCTCCTGGGCAGAGCATCCCACAGTGGGATGAGATAAGTCCATGAGTCATGCGGTGGGTCCCTGATGGCCCAGTGTCTGTCATCCGGGGTGGGTCATTAGCAGGAGGTAACAGCTAACGGATGGCCCATTGTCTGTCATCCAGAGTGGGTCATTAGCAGGTGATAACAGCTAACGGCCCACAGCTGGTGGTAATAGAATACTTAAATACATCTATATTTCAACCTAGGACAAGAAGTACAATATTTTCTTAAAACACACAGAAGAAGAGTGGAAATAAAAGAAAAAAAAAGATGTGCAACTGAAGTTAAATCAGATCTCACAGACTGTTACAACTCAATTGCTGAGTAGGAGGCTTGGCTGGAATTACCTAACTCCTTTTTTAAACAAGTCAGCCAGACATATTATTTGAAAGAGAAATATCAGTGCATTGAAAAATCTGTTAATTTCACTTACAATTTTGGGAAGAGATGCCATTAAACCCATTGATTCAGTTTCCCTCCGGTGGACAGGGTAATGGGACTGAACTCAAGAAATATTGGCATGGAGGAGATTTCATTTTTGATTCTTCTTTTTCACATCTTTCTTGCTCCCAGCTGGGTAGAAGAGATCTGGGAACATTTTCTGTACTGGTTGTGCTTTGGTTTTAGCATCTCTGGTGCTGTGGAAGTCCACATCTGTGATGATCTTACAGCAATTTTTGTCTGTGACACACAGTGTCCTGAGGGATGTCCAAGTGATGCAAGTCTTGAGAGTTGCAAGAACATCTATAAAATCTTATAAGGATATAAAACTCTTAGAGAGCATCCAAAGGAGGGCAAGGAAGATGGTGAAGGGCCTTGAGGGGAAGCCATATGAGGAGTGGCTGAGGTCACTTGTTCTGTTCAGTCTGGAGGAGACTGAGGGGAGACCTCACTGCAGTCTGCAGCTTCCTTTTGAGGGAAGAGGAGGGGCAGACACTGATCCCTTCTCTGTAGTGACAGTGACAAGAGCTGAGGAAACAGCACAAAGCTGAGTCAGGGCAGGTTTAGGTAGGATATTAGGAAAAGGTCCTCCACCCAGAGGATGGTTGGGCACAGGTTCCTCAGGGAAGTGGTCATGGCACCAAGCCTGACAGAGTTCAAGAAATATTTGGACAACACTCTCAGGCACATGACGTGATTCTTGGGGATGTTCTGAGTAGGGCCAAAAGTTGGACTTCGATGGTCCTTGAGTGTCCTTTCCAATTTAGGATATTCTATGATTCTATGATTAGTATTAACTAGCTGCCACTGAACAGCAAGCATGGAAACCAAGGATAGGAATCATCCCTCATACTGGTTTAATTTTACTGATACTTCTTGGTGTCACACTAACTTCTAAAAGTAAATCTATTTTGCGTGCAGGAGCAGAAGTTAGTTGCAGGATGCAGCCTAAACAGTTTAAAATAAATAATAATCTCATATCCACTGCAGCCCAATGCTGTCAGTCTCCAGTTTCATCCTCATTCTGCAACACAGCAAAGGTGTTATCCTCCGTGTGAATGACAGAAAAATATACACAACATATCTGAGCAATTCTAAGTATCAGGTACTGACATGACCAAGTAGGACACAAGCTGTGGATGAATAATTTCTTATGAAATGTATACTACTTGGTTGACTAATAAGAAGAACACAGAGCTGTTAGCATCCATAATTGTATTGGGTTTCTGGTACTCTAGACATTGCAGAAATAGCCCGGCACATTTGCTATTTCTTTCTTAGAAAACTACTGTAGTTCATTCAAAGAATAGTTCCCCTTTTCAATGAGGGAAACATTTCTTCTCACCTTTCCCAAATTTTTTGGAGGGTGCTGAAATCTCATGCATAGAGTCCTTAAATCATTGCGTGCTCTCTACTGTCTTTGAGGACGTCTTTAGTGGAACCGTCCTTTGCTTTTATTGGTTCCAGAGTCTTTCTTTCCTATCTTCATCTGCAACATTTAAAAACACTCAGCACCACATGGTACTTTGAGGTCTGATAGTACAGGTATTTCACACTAGTATCCATTTGTTGAACTTACTTTTATGCACCAGTCCTGAGAAACTCTATCTTACAGATTCAAGAGGATTTAGGATCTTTACTGCTCGGGGCAATAACCACTCTTGCTTATGGGACATGCCAAGCTTTTGTGCAGACATTGAAGATACTGTGGCTCCCGTGTGTTTGGCAGATGAACACTCAATGCTACAGAAGTGGTAGTTCATGGAGTAAGCACCAGTAGGCAGATTTAGAGAAGGTGTTTACATCAGGACCTGTGTCACTCGCACTATGTCACTGGATAAAGTTAAACTTCTTCCTTTCTGAAGAAGATAGAATGTGTCATTTTTTTAATAACAAAAAAACCCAAACAAACAAACAAACACAAAAACACCAACCCAAACGCAAATTGTTTACCTAGAGTGAATTCCACATTTGAAATCTTTAAATCTAGATATCTTCCTCATAAGTGCATATGAATAATAACTTCTGACTGAGCTGACAAAATAATCACTGGAGCAAATATTTTGGCCTGCCCCTATTCTGTATGCAAAGCTTAGTCATCCTAATGCTTCTTTCTACTTGGAAGTTTGCTAATGTGCTGTGTTTATCACAAAATAGTATGTGGGATCAGTTAGAAGTTAAAGGGGAAGAATTTAAAGGTGACTCTGTAACAGTGGTAGCTCAAAAGAAGAATGAAAAAATCCCGGAGTGAGGATGACTATGGTAAAAAAGAAACCAGCAAGATATGTAGAGGAAATATGATGCCGCTTTTATACTTGGTTTGTAAGTGGAGGATGGAAATGTTAATCTCGCAGAAGAGACAGAATGTTCAGTTTTCCTTTAGAGCCCATTCTTCCCTCAAAATATGGGAAATAAGCGCTTAGAAAAAGGAGCTGAAAATATAGGTGTAAAGAAAGTGATTAGGCAAGGACAGGGCATTGAATTCAGCATCGAGCACTCCACCCAACTCTTTGAAGTTACACATGCCTAGTGCTACAGCAGTGAATGGAGCCCAAACAGACGCAGGCTTCTCGCTGCTGCAGTTTAACTTTCTCATGTGGTTGCTACTGGTTCCAGATGGCAATTAGATATTGGAACAGAGTAACAGGGCTTCTGCTCGTCCAGCAGAAACCAACTGAAAGATTTTAATGGGACCTGGTATTTCTACTGAAGTGAGTAGGAATTCTGGCAGTCAGAGCAACAGACCCATATTATTTACTAGTGAAAATCAGCAGCACTCTGGTGGAGCTACAGCAATTCACACCAACTGAGATTCTGACCTATTATAGTCAGAATTATACAATAACTTCCCCCTTGTGCCAAAGATTTCAGAATTCCAGAGGTTGTAATATCATTGGCCTATCTATGGACAAGAAAAACGAGGAAAATACAACATGCAACAAAAAATTGTCCTGAAGGTCAGTTCTTGGAAAGGAAATAAACTTGCTTTCAAAAGCAAATCAAAGGCATGGACCATAAAAAGGATCTCTTCATCTGAATTTTCTGGCTTGGTTTTGGTTTTTCTTCAAAGGCAAAAAAATGTTAATGTAATCCTTCTCTGGTTTGCTCTGGCTCTTGTGCCACACCCTTCATTAGGAGGATCAGATGATCAGATGGCTATCCAGTAGCCCTTTAACGCAATGTACCACGTGTGGTTCTCAGTCTCTTTCTCTGCCTAAGAAGAAGTTGAGCACAGATTTGTGTAAAAACCTCTTTTTTGATGTTTTACTATGTGTTTAGTAGAGAAGTGAGGTTGGGGAGTTTCTTTTTCACTTGGAAGAGAAGTTAAAGAGGTATGTGGGATTTTCTGGTGTAACAAGCATTCCTTCCAGTCTTTGACTGGCTTCCAAAAGATCTGCTCTCCACCAATAGGTTAATTCTTCTGTAGCTTCCTTGCAATACAGTCAAAAACCTAACAAAAAATTAAGATTCAAATAAGGACTAAGATGCATGAACTCAGAAGAAAGCCATCAGAAAAACGGTCAGTTTTACAGTGGGTGAACTAAAAGCGAGTTCTGCAAATAGGTGGTTGTCCCACAGGGATCATCTTCACTGCAATTGGTGACAGCAGTTAGGTGGGTAATAAATAAACAAAACAACTTGTGGGCCTTCTTGCCACTGTTGGTATGTAAGTCCTCAATAGCCATGGATCTGCAGATGGCTGTATTTCTGAAATGAAACTTGCCCTGATGCAGAAAGGCCAACACAGAAGGATCCAGATCATGCTGGCGCTGGGCAGGCTGACCCTTAAGACTAATCTGTATTTACAATAGGTTGCTATTCTCACAACTAAGAGACTGAGAACTCCGATCTATTCTCAAGTGCATTGAACAAGAGAGGTTCTCAAATACCAGGCAAGAAGACATTTTCAGATTCAAGGTCTTGGATAAATGGAGACAGTGAAAAAGTGCCTGTCACTTATTGGATAGGACACTTTTCAATTTGGCAAGAGTATCAACTAGAGCAGCAGTTCTAATCCAGATCTCCTCACCTTCCCCAACAGGTGACTCAGAGCCCAGACTATAGAATCATATTTTCTTTCTTTCTCATTCATTGATATTTAATATTTTAGACAGATTGGGGCAGCCTTCTCCAGGAGATTGGAGGATCCCACCTACAAATACCTTACAAATCATACCAAGGACAGTCTACTGGGAATGAATATTGATTTAGGCAGAGAGGTAAAAATCTAGCTCTCATGTGCTTCAAAGAAATGCTTGAATTTCCTTTTAGGAAGGAAATGGGGGCTTGTTGCTGTCCTTTCACGCAGCCACATTCAGGAATTGAGGTTCATCATGGACATTTCCCACCAGGGGAGGTTCGGGGTTGAGCATCATCACGACCTGGGAATCTTCTTCCCACAGGTGTCCTTGGCAGGAGTTTCAGCTCTCCACCAGGCTGTTCCCTACACAAGAAGGTAGTTTTGGGAAACCAGGTGTAAGCACCTGATTCCAACCAGCAAATGATGAGTAATTTTGGCTCTTAATAACAGAAAATACCTTTTCCTAAGTAGCAATATGCCGAAATATGCAGTCATACCAAGCTGAGAAAAAGGTTGTAAGTGATTGTCTTTTTCCAGTGAAAGCATTATTTCATACACTTCATTCCACAAACTATAAAAGCTATTTTTAAAGAAGCAAAAACAAGCTTATATCACTGAGATATCACCCCCCAGTTATTGTTTTTCAGGGATGGAAAGAAGAACCTTGAATGAAATGCTCACACACCATTCACCAGCAACACCTAATAGCTAGAACCCAAAGTTTAAGCTTTTTTAAAATGAATTTTATACAGCATTTTCTACATTTTTTCTGTTCCTTTCTCAGTTATTTCTAACATTCTACTTGGTATTCTGTAGCTGCTAAGCACTGGTTTGACATTCGCACAGAACTACCACAAGAACAAAAACTATCAGATCTCTTTTTCAGTGATAACAGCTTATCAAAGGCTCAGAACTGAGTGTGTGCAATTAGGGTTCCTCACCCCATGCATATTACTTTGTCTTTCATAAGCACTGCTATTACAGCACAATCATCTATCAATCCCAATGTCTCAGACAGAATTTCTGCTAACGTGTTGGAAAAAAATTTTATTACTATTTCTTTGTTCCTTTAGTATGCTGTTCCTTATAATCTTTTTGGCCAGCTTTATTACAAGTTAACATTTGCCTTATTATGGTTTATGTTCTTTGCTATTTTCTTCTTTGCTCCCCATGAGTTCCACAGTTTGAAGGATTTCTTTTTACCCCAATTAGCTGCCCCTACCATACTATATACTCATGCTGCCTTTTTTGTGTGGTCCTTTCAGGTTTGGTTTCTGAGGTTTTTTTTAGATATGTAATATACAATTACTCTGAAACTTTAATAGTGTGTATAAATACAGGATCTGCAAAAAAAATTTTTTTTTGGTTTCTCCTTTTAAATTCCATTTTAACAGGATTTCTCACTTTTATGTGCTTTCCCCTTCTGAAAATACAGTTTTGGCTATTCACTGCTACAGGAACATTGACTTCAAGTGCTTTATGATCAGAAAGAGTGATCCTTCATTTTGAAGGAGGCCCAGGTATTGTTTAGGAATATTTTAAAAATTGCTTCTCCCTCCATGGACTAGCCTGCTAGCTGCTGTAGACAGCAGTCGTTTATGCTAACTAAAACTTGAATCTCCTACCAAGGACTTAGCTGAATATTTATCATGTAAAGGTGCCTGAAGTATTTCTAAAGGGTTTTCTGAAGAAATGGTGCACACTAAGGCTCTGTGAAGCCACAGGGAGAGAGCTCCACAACATATCAGGCTTTCCTTTGTGCATTTCCCACTTGTTCACCAGGCTGCTGCTGTAGCAAATATCCTTTCCCTTGGGTATGGGTTGCTACCTCCCCCCTCACTTGATTTCACTAAGATCAGCAATGACTTAATTGACAATACTTTATCTTACAAGTCTCTGAAAGCAGAGGAAAGCCCCATGCTTTGGTCTCAAGTTTTCTGGTTAGTGTTGACCAACTCTATAGTCCTGCGTTGTGACTTTCAGCATAGATGGATGGATAATGCGATATGTTTCACTGTGAGTAGTTTCTGCACCCCACTGACTGCTACCTATGGATTAACCCACACTGTTCTCAAATCTCCAGGGCTCTAGAGGAGAGCCTGGGAAGATCTTGCGGTAAAGAAAATGTTTCTCTACTACCTTAAATAGATTTTTTTTTTCTTGCAAAGAAGTATTTCAGTAAAAAACAAAAGGATAGCAGGTTTTCTTCTTATACTGTTTTCATCCCAAATGCATGTACTAATATTGGGGCCAGAGAGAAGAGTGTTTGTATTGCATGATGTAGAGCAGACACCATACAAATCAGTCTAAACAAAAGTCCAGTGATGACATATTACTTCTTTTACTTATTTGTGCTAACAGCAGTTATTAATTTTAGATCTAAGCATACAATATGCATATTCTTGGAGTCTGCTTTACTGCAGGCATTTTATTTGATACACACAACTATTAAATTTGAAATTGCTCAGAAACTACTGCCAAACAGCAATCAAGCAGTTGAAAGAACATGGCATGTCCAGTCGGGAGTCTGCAACAAAAAGGATTAATGTTTTCTCTGTTCAGATATGGGCTTGAACTGAGGATACCAGCACTGTACAAACTCTCCTGTGTCCCATTTGAAAAAGAGCTCGGAAAATGAGTCTTGAAATTTGGTGCCCAGGGACTGTAAAAAGTCAGCCTGGTTGATCCGATAGCTCTACATACTAGGCTTTGATCTTTCAATATATAAAACCCACAGAGTCCTGTGGAAACGTTCCTTGTAGCTTAAGAATTATTGAGGGAAATGTATGAGAAAAAAAGAGGGAAAGAGCAGCTTCTCTGAAGGGGTGGTGCTACCATCTGTGGTTACTGTATGTGGCTACGTGCTGTGGTTACAGCAGCAAAAAAAGCCACCTACCTTCACTCAGCCAGAAGAGCAAGGAGTCATGGATGGAACTCCCAGTGTGTGACTATTTGTCCCAAAATCTCAGGGATTTTTGAAAAACGAGCTCATACTTGGCATCCTTGGTAGGTCTGTACCGATGTGTACTTCCTTCACTAGCTGCCAGTGACTCATTACAAGTTCTGGCTGAAGCCTGGAAAATTATCTGGACACAAGCTGGGTTAATGAAATATTGAAGATGATTTATGCATCTTGATGACCTGTATTTTGCACGGTTCACTGGTACTGTCCTCTGATGTAAAGATAGTCACAGGGCTATTATTTTTCACCTTGTTAACAATGATTTCAAAGCTCTGACAACCTTCAGAGCTAAAACAGGTCAGTGTGATGCAACAGAACACAGGCCTGGTTCTGGCTTGATGTAGGCTGAGTCTTCCAGGCTGGTCATGTAGCTTCTTGACTTCCTGTCCAAAATAGCATGAAGTATCTGTTCTCCTCAGTTGACTCTGCTGATGCAATCTCATAGGCAGAAATAACTGTAAGGAGTGACTGCCCAGATGATCTTTTACTTCAACATCAATTCCTGGACTGGAAGTGGAAAGGGGAGAGGTGCTGATGCAGACCAGGAGTCTGACATGCTTTACTGCTCCTGTGTATAATCGGCAGTTTATAACTGTGTGCTCATGATTGGAGACTGGATTTTTAGCGGTTACTTTTGGCTCTTAAGCTGAAATTGTTGTCCTGCATTGAAGTAAGATTTGCCGATATTTCTTTCAGAAATTGGGATTTATCAATAGTACAGTACATACCAAGACATCCTAAAGGACGTGTCTTTCATCATAGGCATCACTTGGAAACTGCTAGATGGGCTTATTTGGATTTATGGACTCATTTTTCTTGGTAAGTCTATACCTGTGCACCACAACATCTAGGGAACTTTGGAGACTTAAATTGTGCCAAATGTATAGAGAACTATCTGAATACTATAAAAACTTTGCATACAATAGGTTTTCTTTTCTACAACACCATGCTTTTTGGAACTAGATGTGATGATAAGGCAAAATAAATTCTGTAACTTGCAGTTTTAAATGTATCTGGGATTTCACCTGCCTTATTAAATGGCTATGTCAAGACCCACATTGTTTAAATTAATCACAACTGGATTGTGATTTATAACGGAATGAATCATAACAAATTTTATTATTTTAAAACTCAAAGTAGCTTATAATTAAAA
Source organism: Grantiella picta (assembly GCA_013397955.1). Taxonomy (NCBI): domain Eukaryota; kingdom Metazoa; phylum Chordata; class Aves; order Passeriformes; family Meliphagidae; genus Grantiella; species Grantiella picta. The sequence continues at coordinate 114,459 of VZRM01003707.1, read as the reverse complement.
CACCAATAATTTCCCATAGGTATGTATCAAAGTATGGATGACAGTTAAGTTTTAATGGTTTTCTTCTCAGTTAGGATTTTATTAAGGCTGGTACTTAGGTTTGATGTCTGCATTCATTTCTCAGTCACAGTCTTCAGTGCTCAGAAGGAAACCAGTACAGATAGGACAACTGAATGTGAAGTGACTTGCCTGTGATTTTACTGCAGGTCCACGCTGAGTGTCAGGTCAGCATCCTGCTCCCAGCTTCAGCCTGCTGCTTCTGTGCATGGGTTAGGGGGACACTAATTAAGAATTGGGTTCACAGGTTCAGTTTTGCAGATCTCTGTAGGGAAGGGGGGTTTGTTGCTCTGGAATCCAGTGGCAGCAGTCAGAGCACAGCCTGAGCACCCTGAACTGCTGAGTCCACACTGGGTGTGTAACACATGAGCAGAACACCAACACAGACCTATGTCGGAAGCTTTCTCGTTTTCTTTATAAAAATAAAGCATATTTTCCAGCTACTTTCACACATCCCTCAGCAAGACATTGAGGGACTCTGAAGGTTGGATGAGCTCAGCAGCCACAGTGAAGACACAATGTGGGCAGAGCAGACCTGAGACCATGTGATTGTCACCCTCTGCATCAGCTTAAGATCTGCAGCACCTTGAACCTAGTGTGGGGTTGCAGCAATTAAAGCCTTTCTTGAGCCAAGCGTTTTATAGGTTGTACCAGAAGACCAAATTTTGCTCTGCCAGTGGCACAGCATCTCAGACACACTCAGTTCCAAAAATTAGCAACATTAAAGCTATTTTACTTTGGAATATTGTAAATGAAGAAAGATTTATTAGTAATGGTCCACAGCTGTAGAGAGAAGAGGTGGGAGAACCAAGATTTAGGTCAGTAAAATAAATATTGTTACCATGACAGATTAATCACATCCAAGTAACTCTACTTTTTTTCCTGTCTTTTTGTAACCATGAGGAAAAACGAGACAGGTCTGTCTCACAGAGTTTGCAAACCACCTCTCTTCTGAGCTACCTCAACAAAGGAAAAAAAGGACATTCCCTCACCTAATTTTGAGTAGCAGGTTTTTTTCTGACAGTAATCATAGTTTCTTCAGTGGAAATGAATACATGTTCAGACACCTCCCTGAAGGTGATCCTTGTGAAGCTCACAGTGAGCCAGGAGCAAGGAACAGTCACAAGATGGAGAACATGAGCATCAGCAGAGCAGAGTTGAGTCATTAGAGATCTGTCTAGAAATCTGTAGCCCCTAAGGAGGCCTGAGCATCCTCAGCTTCTGATTCACCCTTTGCAGGATTAGTCTTATAATATTTTTAATGGGTATCCATTCTATTGCAATGTATAGGAGTGCAGTGACCCTTAAATGTCAGCATCTAACATTACATTAATTCACTCTTAATGAAACGAAAGAGGACTCAGAGAGTTTTGTGACCAAAGACTGTTCGCTAGAATTGCACCTTTCATTACCTGACTTTGGAAGGATGAAATGAAATTAGCTTTTCGAAACATTTTGATATTGGATACACTGGTTTTCTGAGCAGCAAATCCCTCTGGTTCAGACCTCAAATAAGGGCTTCTGATGATTAGGATATAAAATGAACTGTGAAATTTTATATGCATAATATCCCTTTCCTAATGCAAATCAGATTTGCTGCCCTGCCAAGTAGTTTGATCCTATGCAGCACAGAAGCATTGTAGTCTGCAGCAAAAACCCACATTTAAAAGATGAAATATTAGTGGTTATAGAGAATGGCCTTTCAGTGCTGGACACCCACATAGGAAAGTGAATATATGTGAAATTAAAACTTATAATTGTCTCATTGTTTTCAAAAGGCAAAATAAAAATTCTTCAGTGACTAGGACATGCTAGAAAACAAGGCTGAGCAAGGCTGACACACACCTTTCCCTTTGGGACTGAGTTTTAGAGACAAGCACTGGCTAAACTGGGTTTGAAGGTCCAAGTTTTGGGACCCATCATGAAAATCTACCAGTACAGTTGTCAGGTCATCTGTAAGCTGAATGGGTCTCTGGGGTTTAAAACATTTGGGTTTTTTATAGACATTCAAGTGATGCCTGTGGCACTTGAACACTTAAGGTCTCCAGGACAATAACTTACACAAGAACATTTAGGAAGGATATCAATCATCCTGCAGTTCTGCTTTACTCTTTAGTTTTTCCAATTGAGTCCTGCAATTCCTGCAATTCCCCCAATGGACTGTGTTTGTTGCTAATTAAAATAAAAACTTTTAGGAAAGACTACTTTCCTGGACATGGACATAAACTGTTATGAAGCACACAAAATGTTAAATACATCACCATGACAATCAGAGAGGACTTTTGAGTCCTAAAAGAGACTGTTCATGTTAATGTACTGGAGAAAGTGTATAAGAACAGTTTATTCACCTAAAAGCATAGCCCACAGATCTCCTCCAAGGACTGCAAGACCTATTTTGATCTGTTGTATTAACATATGGTAACATATGCAAAATATCCTGGGGAAGCCCTAGGTTACATATCTAATTTTTTATAATTAAAAACTGCCTGAAATTTGATGCTAAGAGCAGAATAATTTAGACATAAAAATATTGTTTTAGTGACAGGGACTGTTAAGGAAATGGCCAAAGAAAAATAAACAAACACTAGCAAGAAATATAGTTTTATAACTCCTATAAAATCAAATTTACATTAATAGGAATTAATTATTGTAAAATTATTTAAATTGTGTAGGGGAAAATTGTTATGTGGCACTCGTTTTCATCAATGGCCCACTTGCTTGACGCATTACAGATAGGGTTTCAGCAGGGCACAGACTTTTCCATTTCCACTGTACTTCTTCACAGGCAAATGTTTTCTTTCTTCAGATTTCAGTCAAACACCCCCAGAAAAAGCATTTGCCATCAGTAAGAAGCTGCCTCTTGTCCTGTTTCCCAAATGTACAATTGCATTGATGGGAGCAAAAAGAATATACAAAATGCTCTCTTGCCATTGGTATTTCTGTGGAAGCATTTGAGGTAGATGGCATGAAAGCCTCATTAGTGGGCATTTGATTTCTGCTTTACAAGCAGAAGGGAAGTTTTTGGAGTGAGCCTTTGCTCCGTCTCTCTGATTAACTGTAAATTGGATTTGGTTGTGTTGATCTTCCTTTTCTTTGTTGGTTTGGTTGGGGGTATTTCTTGTGAAGGGGATCTGAGGCTATAACATCTACCCTACTTTAATTTTGCTGAGCAGAAAAAAAAAGAGAATAGTTGTCTGTAAATGCAGTTCTTCTTTTTGTTCTGTGAATTGTTGATAAACCTGAGATATTTACTTAAGTGAAATTATCAGGCAAACAATTCTTGGTCTGTACACTGCCAGTAAGCAGTAATCAAAACTGAGAATTGTCTGGACAAAAACTATTCTTAGAATCATCTTTCCAGTCAAAATGCTGAAAATTAAGAATTCAGAAATTGATCTCTGGTAATATCTTTTAAAATTGCCTAACACAAGTAGTGTCTGTGAGCCTTTTTTTCTGACAATAAATACTTTGAAGAGAATCATAGCAGATGTGTTTTAAAATGTGAACAAATATTTATAGATTTTTTTTCCCCCTGGAGCTATTGCCCTGTCCTGCTTTCTTAGATGGTGGTTAGTTCTTCCTCACACAGAAAGAGCACCAGGAACCTGCTGATTCTCTTTTCACAGTTCTTGGCTATGTAATTTCACACATAGAGAAGAAAAATTGTGTGAAATGTTGTAACTGACATTGTCAGTCAGCAGGAAACCTGAAAAGAGATATTGAGATGGAGCTGTGAAAAGTGACAGTAGCAGAGCAGTACATTTTCATGTGATAGATAGAGCTGTAGGGCGCAGGTCAGTGCAGCTTGCAAGGGGCAATCTTTGTGTTACTGATATCCCCAGGGCTGCAAAGGCCGAGTGCCACGCTTGGAGAGCTGACGGGCAATTTGCTAATGTAGCACTCTGAAAGCAAGAAGGGGCAGCGTAACCATGAGGGCCAAAAAGCAGCATCCAGTATTTGTATTATACAGCTGTGTTGTCCCTCTCATTGCTTGTTCTAGTGGCTTAGAATGGACATTTCTAAAAATCAGCTTTTTCTTGCACAAGTATAAAAAACCATAATGAGATTTTTAATTTGACAGTTTTACTGCTGAAAACTAACACCCTGTATGTTACATTGCTCATTTGATCAATAGCACTTCATGAACTTCAAATCCATGTACTTTCTCAGGTATTATACATGTACTAGAAATAAATTGTTAAAAACCAAAAGAAGTAAAGAGTACCCTCTCCGAAAGTACCTTCTAATTTCAAAAACCTCAGAGACCTTCCTTTGTTTCCCTTACTATGCAATAACTTCACAAGTCTCAAAACAGGAAATACCTTTCCTAAATCTTCTCTGATGAGCATGTGACTCACAAAGTTGGCTTAAAAATAAATAAAATCAAATAAGGTACAATAAAATAAGGTAAAATAAAATAAAATAAATCATATACTTAGTTTTAAAATAATGTGCTAGTGAAAGTTGAAATTATTTTATGATAGCATGCTTTTGAATTCTTTTTATATCTTCTTCTCATGTTTGAGGATTTTCTGGATATATTTCATTTCTTTGCCTTTAGGATAATTGCTTCAATTTTTTCCTTTCCACATTGTTTTTAATTATAGCATGAAATAGAAAATAATTTAATTTTAAATACGTTTTGTCACACAGAAAACTTTTAGTTAATGTGTCATTTTCATACTATTTCCCTGTACAGAGAATGTAGACATTTTCTGACCGAAGCTGAATTTGGGAACCTCAGAAACATTTGGGGAATGAAATCAATTGTTCTGCAGCCAGTTCTGCTGTACAGGCTAGTCCAGACTGTTTCCACAGATGGTGATGCCAAGAGATTCTCTGAGCTCTTGTTCTGAAAGTATTGTGCCTATCTTGCATCTCAGCCTGTAACCCTGGCATTGCCCATTTCAATTTCTTCTGTGCTTAATGACTGTATTAGTATAGAATTAAGATAATAAGAATAATTGCTCCTTTTTTTATAACACTTCATGTGTTTGTGAGCAATCATACACACAAGGGTTATTTTCCAAATAATTTCTCATTTTTGTTGTTCTCTTCTGAGTTCTCCAATTAGGATGTATTTCTTTCTTCATGTGGTGTTCACAACAGCATGCAGCGTTCCAACAGAGGCTTATCAAGTGAAGTAGAGCAGAATAATTACCTCATTTCTTTTATGCGTGACATTCTTATTAATGTGACTCGATGCCGAGCATTTGCCTTGTTTTGCCACAGCGCTGCATTGTTGATTCATATTCAAGTAATTAGTCCCTGCATCCACACGCTGCTCTGTAAGTCCATGTGCTAACACAGGCTATCCCTCAGCTGCCAACAGGAGCAGGCAGGAGCTGCTCTGTACAAAAAAAAGGGTGTGCAATGCCCCCTCCTAACCAGACTGCCAGCTTCTCTACTCGTGTGTGATTACTGGCTCCTCAGATTTACAGGATTTTAAGTACATCCCAGCTGTGAGTGATTTCAAGCTGATACCTCAACACTTGTCATGTCTCTCTTCCAAACATGAAGATTCACCCTTCTGCATACATAGTCTTCAGAAGATTTAGAAAGAAGCATTAAAATAATGGAAATTATTCTTGTCCCAGGGAAATTATTACTGGAGCCATTGTAACAAGACATTCCAGACACAAAGATTCAAGGGATCATTGGCATCATCATTATAGTCCTGCCTGGACTTTGTTCTTCATGTCTGCATTCTGGCACTGTCTTCCTGAACTGGAAACAGGTATTTTCTGTTCCTATGAGAGTCACAGGACATAATTGTCTTCAAACACCGGCATGAAGTCTGCTAATGTCTCCTAGGGGAGCTTGTGGCTCTCGTGTTATGAAGCCTTTGCCAGGAGAGTGAGCATTCTCCTGCCTGAGAGGATGCAAAGCCTTTGTTTCCCAAAAAAGTGCCACATGTGAAAAGCCTAGTCCCACTGATACATTGACCAATGCACTGCTTTATTCCAAAATGAGCCTGGGCCTTAAGTTCAGAGAATGAAAATTTCCGTCAGCATGGCTTCTGGCAGGTGGCATCAAATTCACCTGGCTGCCCTGGCAGGATCCTCGGCAAGGCGACTCTGCTGCTCACCCATGTAAACAAGTTCTTAATTTTTGCCCTAGAGGCTCAGGTTTAATTGCTTGGAAAGGAGACATGCACAGAGAAATTAGGACTGCGCTTAGCTCACACTCCCAGGAAGCGTGCTGCTTCCCTAGAATGGCAGTGGCACAGGGATGATCAGGTTTGTCATGCAGACTTACCTCCAAAACAGGGCACGAGCTAATATAATTGATCACAGTGTTGTCCAGTTTCTCACCTCCTTCCTGGGGGGTTTTATGCATAAAAGAGACAGGGCCTGTCGCCATTATGGACACTGAACCCTCATCTGAGAAGGGCTTCTCCGCAGACACAAATTGCAGGAATTTGGCCCATATGGTTTGAAGTAGTGAGTTGAACTTGGGTCTCCTGCATCCCAGGTGAGTACCCTGATAAGAAGACTGTCACTGTCCCACTCCCACTGGTCTGATAAATTGTTTTGATAAGAGTGAAGCAAAATAAACAGAACCCAAAGGCCTAGAGTGCAGAAATTCATGAAGGGAGCCTTCTCCCAAGCAGACATCACAGGAACATGGTCTCACACAATTCCAAAGAGACCTGTATGCCATCAAACATTTTTATTCTGTTTGAACTCATTTTCTCTCTGTTTCTTGCAAAAACAAACAAAACCTTTTTTTTCCCTAAGGAAAATTACTTTTTTTCCAATAATCCTTCTAAGAACCTCAGTGAGACATGTACTTAGAGGGTTGTTATTGCTAATCAAAGAGATTCAAAACTAGTTCAAACTCCTCCCTCAGATATAAATTGTCTTTAAAATGGAATCTGAGTGCAGCATAGTAGATTTTGGTGTCTGGGGAAGCCTAAAGAATTTCTGTTTCTCTCTGCCTTTTCTTCTAAAAATGATAATTGAAGTACGTACAGTATTGTCTGATCCCAGAAGGTAAAACTTGGTAAAAATGTGAACCATTGCACCATAATATCTTCATCTGGCAATTACATGAACAAGGATTTTCAAGAACAGCTGAAGAAATACAGGGTCAATGTCTATCAAGTCACATTTGAAAATACTAAGAACTTCAGATTCCTTTCAAAATCCTGGACATGAAGTATTTTACATCTGTGAAGGTAACTGATTTATTAAGAAATATAGTACCAGTTAGACCCTCTGCTAAGTCTGGATCCTTAAAGTCTCGGAATGCAGGGTGCAATATTAAGAAAAATGCCTCAGATTAATATCAAAAGAATTTGAGTTGTTATGAATTTCGGTCGGTAGCCACAATGTTTTTATGACAGGAAAGAAAAATGGTAGACCCCGTTTAAATACATTAGAAAGTGGGTTTAGATTCCTCTGACATCATGAATCCCAATGGGAGCACTGTTGATCTAAAGATCACAAAGAGATAGGACCAGGTCACGTGTTGATGCAAATGAGCATAGTTTTCTTGACATCAGTGGACCTACAGTGATTGATTCCAGATGAAGCGATGAGATGATTTGGGTGTGCTGTGCCCTCCTGAAAAGCTGTTGAGAGATACAGTGAGATCAGTACAGGGGTAGCCTCACCAGAGGCAAACACACAGCCAGCAGTGCTCCCTTTAAACAGACATGGAAGGGAAAGAGCAGGAGCATCTCTCACTCTGTTGGTGGAGAGGCAGTCTGGTGAAAGGACAAATAACAGTGGTGTGTTCAGTGCTTGGGAGTTTGGAAGGGAGGCAGCAAAGGCTGCATTAGGTTACAGAGGCAGAAAGAGCACCTCAATTGATCCCAGAGCTTGTAGGGCTCTACTGCTCTCATTATCTTCAGAAAACCTTTGCTTTTGCACATCTTTAAATGACCTTTGAGGTTTGGCTCAACGAGGGCTCAAACGTGTTTTCATGGGAATAGAAAAGAGCAAAGATGGGCCCTGCTCTAAAGGCAGTCAAGGTACAGCAGCAGCACAACCAAGTCAACTTCAGTAAATTACTACAGCCAGCACGGGCTACAGTTTAGCAATAGCCTCTTGGAATCCAGCATGGGCTCTCTGAGTAAAAATTCAGGCAGATGGTTTGACCTGGGCTTCATGGTGCTGTAGCTGGTGACACAGCTGTGCTAATTTACTGATGATTTTTCAAGTGCATTTTACCTTAGCCCTATATACAGACCTAAGTGTGACTGAAGCCACATCAACGGTTCCAGGACAATCTGAAATATTTAAAATTTTGGTAATGTGCTCCCCCTGGATTTGAAATTGAAAGTCATTTATTTGCTCTGAAAACCTCAGAGCACAGTGATGAACTAAATCACTCCTTATTTGAAATGGCAGTACCAAAGTGCAGGATACAAGAAGTATGGTCTTCATGGACTCAATAAAACCTGAGCATAGTTTTTTCTTTTTTCCTAAGTTTTGTTTTTCTTTTTTTTTCTTAGAGCACTATTTGCAGTATTGAAAAGCATTGCAGAGCTTTCACAGTTGAATCAGCTTCTTTATAGGAAACTGCAAACTCTGTAACTACTGCTCTAGCATTGTCCCATATTTTCCCATCAAAAGAAAACTTAGAAAGCTCTTTTCAGAGTAACTCATTTTGCTAATACTGAAACAATTTACTAGTAAACTACCCAATTAAAGCTATATTAACTAGGATATTTTATCTCACTCTTATTTTCAAGAGTCAACAACCCAAGTACAAGAAGACTAATGACTTAAAATTGAGCCTTCTCTGTTCAACTGATGGAGTTTTGTTCCTGGGCTATCTCCTCCTTGTTTCATTCAGCGTGAATGGCAGATTCCTACATCGTGTCAAGTTTCAGATCACCATAGAAACAAATTAGGAGGCAGTTTCATTAATCATTTAGAGCACAAGAAGTCTAGGTCAGTCTGATTGCAGCATATAGAGTATCATCCTAGCGCCACATGGGACTCAGTTGATTTGAATTAAAAAAGATTAAACTGCCCCTAGGACGCTCAGCGTCATCAGTTTAAGTTCTCATGTAACAGTGGTCTCTGGAGCCACATGGATTAGGAGACTGAAGCTATGCATTTATTTTTCAGGGCTCAGTGAAACATTAGATGAGTGCAGGTGTCTGAGGGGGAAAAAAGGACAAAGATCACATATAGTTTTTTAGACTTGTTGCTGTTCTTTTGAAACTGGAAACAATAACTCAGTTTTATTTCTCCAGTGACAGTTACCACTCTTTTTTGGCCATGCAATGGTACGTCTGTTACCCAATGTTTACATTTTAGATTTATAAAAATTTCATACTATGAAGCACAGTTTAGCACAGAGCTGCAAGTTGGGCATAGAAGTTTACATGAATGCTGACTTTTTCTTCTCCTGATGGGGTAAAAAATGCATGAAATAAATACTGGTGACATTTTAGTTTTGCTTGAATGAAGATTTATTGTTCCCAGGAAACTGACATACAGGCAGCTACAAATCAACTTGACTATGAAATAGCTGTATACGTACACCACAAAATGAGCCCCCCCTTCCAAAGTACTCACCTTATTTATGGGTCTTCCAGTACTTCAAAGACCTTCAGTAACTTAGTCCAGATTGGTTTATTGCTCTGCAGAACTAAGACATTTCAAGGGGAAAGTTGTAGGTTACAGTATATTAGGACTCTTTCTCTTGGGGGTCTGAGAATCCCATGATGCTATATGAACTGTTGATCTAAAGCTTATTACAGCATGACTTCCTAGAGTATAATTCTTAAATCTTTTAAGTTATACAGTACTGTCTTTAATCCCAAGTGCTAAACCTTAAAGCAGAACGAGCTTTCCAAAAATCAGAATGCCATCTGTGAGTTGATGTAATTACATTTTGTTAAAACACAGTTCACTTACTTGCCCAGGCTGCCTGTGACCTATTTCAAATTAGTTGTTTTAATTTTCAACAAATGTTTTACATAAAACAATCAGGGAACAAAATCCCTCCTCACAATAGTCCTCCTGGGGAGAAAAGTGGTTCTGTGGACTGAGTTTCTCCAGTTTACTCAATAACCAAAAAATATCCCACCCTGTGTATTTTGTCCATTTGCCCTTGCTGTGCCAGCTACCTGGGCTGTGACAGATTCACCAACAATGAAGCCTCCTGTCACAGCACATCTGGGGGCACGCAGACCATGTCAATACTTTTTTGCTGACGTACTGTCATCCTGGGGATTTCCAGGAAAGAAATGTCATTATGTTCAAGAAGCAATTTTAGAATTTCCTAGCACAGTGCAAACAGACTGGTTATGGGAAGGGGAAAGCGAGTATTATTCCCACTTTTCACAAGTGGAAGTTGATATGATGTCATGCTGACTGGGTTGCCTTGGGCCACAACAGAGAGCATGGACCACCATTGGGGAGCTCCTGTTTTCCTGCCTGATGCTCAGCCCAGATCCTCCTCTTTCCAGCTTTCTATCAAATGCCCAGACGATGGAAAAGGCAGGAACTAAAGCATGCAGAAACAGTCCTGATGGAAGGCATAGAACAGCTCGTGTTAGCTAGTGCTTATTGAGTTCCAGCCATGTGCTGGTTGCTACAAAACAGAATAGAACACACGGCCTCTATGTGGCAACATTTCCATGGTCTACTTCAAGAGTTGCCACTCAGCCATTTCCAGCCAGGCTGGAGAGCTTTGCCATCCCCTGGTTGCCTGTGAGTCAGCTGAATTTGTCAGTGTCGGGAGGGGCACCTGTGGCACCCTCACCTGCCAGCAGCAGTGATGGTGGCCAGGTTGTCCCCCCCACATGCCCCTGCTCCACTGCTCTGACCCACCAGGTGTCTCCAGCCAGCCTGGACAACTTGCCTTCAGCCACAGCCAAAGCCTGCCAGCAGCAGCCCCTGAGCTTATGCCCCTTATTCAAAGCCCCAGGGCCTGAAGGAGCACAAACAGCCCATCCCCAGTGGAAAGCAGGGCTGGGTCAGTGGTGTGGAACTTGCCACCATCTCCTCCATCTCACCAGGAGCTGCTGTATTTTGGTTACTTATTTGTTTCCTTTGAGTCAATGCTACTTCTCCTGAATTGCTCTTTTTCCTAACTCCAGAGCAAACATTTCTCTCTGCAGTCACTCTTTCAGCTCCCAGTGCCCCACGGTTAGAGGATGGAACAGGAGGTGTCCTTCCTGCAGCTTTCACAAAGGACCTCCAGTCCCAGCAACCACACATACCCCTCTGTGCCCAGAAACAGGGAGCTAGCTCAGGCACATCAGGAGATGGCTGTCGCCAAATGGAGCTGCAATTGTGGGTTGTTGTGAATTGTCTTAAATGTGTCACTTTATAGATATCTTATTTTTGCTCTTCATCTTGTGGCCAATGGTGATTTCAAGACCAGAAACTACATGCTTGGCTCTATAAACACTTTATTAAAATTACCATTAAGCTGAAAAGGAGATTATTTCATTTTTCTACCAAACAGCCATCCTTCTGCAGGGCCTGGACAGACCCGGGAAGTTGCTCCTGGGCTCCTGCCAGCTGGAGGGAGACCTGTCAGCTTTGCAATGACACAGAAGCCCAGGTGGAGTCCCCGACTTCTGCTGCTGCCCAAAGCCGTCAGAGAGAAGATAGCTTCTGTATAGCCCTTTCTAGCCGAGCAATTGTGGCAGTATTGTTTTTTAATAACCATGTAGCAAAATCACTTTCACTGGCACGTATTGCCCACAGACAGTCTCCAAAATACTTTTTGGCACAAAACACAAAGAAGATTCACATTCATTCTGCTACGTAAAGCTAATATAAAACATTTCTAACTCATTACATTGGCTGAATTTTTTCTTACTCTTCTGCTTTAACTACAGTGACAAAAAACAAATGGATGTTCCTTTGCATTTCACATGAAGTGGAGCAGAGCTACCACAAGATTATCTGAATTCCTGCACACAGATCATCATCTGGACCATGTGCTTGTTCCCAGCCTTTCACTGTCAGGCATTGGTTATGCCTGACATAAGCAGTAATTTGAAGATGCTGAGGTGTCAAAAAGGATCTGAATCATTCTGACAAACCTTTTCTCATTCAGCTATTGACCCATAGCTCTGTTTGAATTTGGGAAGCCTGAGGTCAGAACGAAAAACATCGTTTTTCTTGTAAGCCAAACATATTTGACTAAGAGAAAGTAAGCTAATAAAGATGGAGAGGCAATTTTTAATGTCACTTTTTAGAGTACAGTAATTTGTCTAATCTTATTGCCTTGGAATATGATTACACATAATACATTCACATTACACAGGAGGGAATACATTTGGGAGAGAAATGATATGTTTCTCTTCCATGCCCAACATATGGAAATATGTATAAAATAGGAAGGTCTAAACTTTACCAGTGCTCACAATCTCGTCTGTGGAGGAATAATAGAATTGTTTGGAAATATCTGGTGACAAATGTAATAATTTGAACCTAGGTGAATACAGTTTACCCAATTTAATAATTTTGGGTCACAAAAAACATTGGTATACAGCAAATCTCTCTGTCCATACACTAATCAGTGTAAAATTCTTGGCCACTTTTCCATAACCCTCCAGTAGTTGCTGGGAGCAAGCAGAGATTTACTGTAGAAATTAAAGAAGCTTCATTCCTCCCACCACTAGCAGCTGTTTGGCCCTGCAGTCTTCCTGGGCAGGGCAGAGCTGCATCAATCCATGGTATGCATGACTCATAGGAAAGTAATAAAAACCTGGGGCTAGAAAAGACCTCAGGAAGGCAACTAGCTCATAGTGCAAGAGCTAGAGCAGCTCATGTGAGATAGAAAGATAAGTAGTTGAAAGGCACATGCAGAGGAAGCAGCTGGGTGAGTCTTCTGGGATGCAGTAAGTGCTGGGACTTCTGCCTGCACATCAATCTCCATGCACAGCCTAGAGAGCTGTATAATGCCTGTGACCAGAGCTCTTTCCAAACAGATTATGTAGGAAATGCATAAAAGCCCAATGCAAGAGATGCCTACCTCTAGACTTCCCAGTCAACCTCAAGCAGATCGAGCCATTCAATAAACCTGTGGGCTCCACAGTTTCACCAGGGACTGATTTTGTCATTACTGTTTTGCAAGAGATAAAGTCCAGAACCAAAATACAGAAGTCCTTTTTCACCCTGAATAATTCACAAATCTGAATTAATCCATTCTGGGATAAAGCCCATACCTTGGTTCCAAATTGTAGGTATCATATGTGCATTTCTGTTTCATTAAGGCAAAGTGTATTTGGGTAGCTGTCATGTAGAGACTGGAATGTGATGAAAACAAGAGGTCCTGGCTGCCTGCTGCTGAGGAACTCCCAAGGCACTTCTCGCAGGAGCAGCGGTGTTAACCCTGATATCCTGGTCAAATTCCAACATGGCTAATTATATCCCACTTACCTAAAGCTCTGCCATACTTTCTCTGCCTGCTGCAAGGACTTGCTGCATGCAGCAGGCTCTCTTCTGGTCCTCTTGAGGGTTATTACCTTTCACATCAGAGGCAGTGGTATTTACGGAGTAGCTGCAGTTAGTTATCAGTTTGTAAAATTTCCTGACCAGCACAGGACTGTTAAATTAAAACTGCAGTTATTACTATGTAGGGTCTGAGGCAAAAGAGGCCAAAAGCTCCTGCAAAAGAAAGAGTGAATAAACCGCAAGGCTGCAAATGAAGTTAGGGGCAGGAACTCATGCACTATGGCAGTGACCACAGTAGCAGTGTCCATCATGTTCCATTATCTGACCACTTGCCTGAAGGAGATCAGAGAAGGATAAATGTGGGTGGGGACAGAGCCCTGAACGAAAGTGCAGGGGAAGAGTAGCACAGGTGAATATCCCTTGGACATAATACAAAGGGTCCCCAGGGAGAGAGGGAGAAGAATATGCATTTTGAGTTCAAGACAGGATAACTTTGTATGGATTACCATCTGCTGATGTTGCCAGTGAAAATACAGTAATTCAAGACTTCATAGTAAAGTGAAACTTCCCGAGGCTCTCAGGCTTCTTTCTTTTGCATGCTTGCTTATTAAATGATTTCAAGATATTTTGACTATAGAATTTTGACTATGAAATAAAATATCAAGGATAACTTCAAAATGGCAATATCACACCTTATTGTTTGTTTGGAAAGGTGGGGCAGGTGTGGTACATAATACTATTGGACATGGCTGCACAATAATCCCAGTGAGTCTGTTTGCATCTTGCTTAGAAATAAATATTTCCTGAAGGAAAGAAAGTTTTGTATATGCATCTCTGCCACTCTTTCTACCAGAACATATCCATCTCATTATCTTTTCAGCATTGGTAGCCACTAAAATGTCATTGAAATTAACAGACATGACAGGTTCACCAAGAGGGGCCAAAAGCAAGCCAAAGACTGGATTTCCATACTCTGGAAACCATTCTTTCTCTTCCTTGCTCTCTTTTCATGAAAATCCAAGTTGTTTATATGTCTGTCAAGTATCCTGCTATTTAGAGAGTTCACTGAGCCACATCCTTTCAGCTCTGGTAGGATCCTACACAGTGGTTTTTATAAAGTAGAATCACTTTGCTGAGTGTGAGCTTGAAGGGCCTGGCTCTCTCAGCCCCATCTAGCTTCTCTTGTCCTTGAAATCTTCTCCTTTCCCCAGAAATGTGGAGTTAGCTGGACAAGCTAACAGCTAACCTCCTTCTCCTCATTCACAGCCAAATAGGTGATTTGTTGCTTCTTGCTACAGGCTGACACTTCCAGCATGGCTAAATTTTGTTCATGAATTGGTATGGTGCTGACACTGCTACCTTGTTTTAGAGTTGACAAGATGTTGTAAGCCCAAGAAACATACATAATAGATCTTTACAGAAAAAACATTCCAGACAGGAGTTTCTTCCCAGACCAAAGTCTTAGCCTTGCAGTGTGTCCTGTGTGGACTGAACCACCCAGTGATGCCTGGAACACCAAAAAACCACTGAGCCTAAGAAGGACTGCAAGCCAAAAGAGCTCATGGGTTTATACATGACTGCTCTTCTATCTATTTTTTATTCTGATCTGCCATAATTGTGTTATTATCCTTATACATTTCTAAACCTTTTTGAGTCCTGCTATGCTCTTGATCATTCCTGACCTTGCCTGGAAAATTGGTAATTGTCAGAGTTTGACCTAGTAGCAAGATATTTATCTAGGCTTTTCCAATTATCACCAGATATTTCCCTTGTGTAATGGAAAACACGAATATGTCTGATATTAGAGCTGGCTCACATGAAAACTGTAATAAATGTTATTAGTGGCAAAGTCAAGATGCCTACAAATCAAACTGTAGGATATATTGCTGAGAGTTTAAAGTAAGTGATTATGAAGAAACCTTCCACATCGCAAAATCTGGATCAGAGATCTGCATGTGCCATTTTAAGCAAGAATTTCCACTGTGCATTACAATTCTTCCATTCTGAAGCAAAATATTTCCATGCTTTTATATAAGCTGAAAATCAGAATGGAACTACAGAGGTGTAAAAGCAGACATCTAAATAGCATTAAAAGAGTGACATGTGGAAGACAGGTTAGTTTTTAGTTTTGTCATGTTACTTTTACTCAGTTCACGACTTACTTCAATAATCAAAAATGTATTAGTATCTCAACAGACTGCTAAAAAAATTATGTATATGACATAATGTTACCATGAACTTTAAGAGGTCAGTTTTGAAGATGGAAAGACGGAAAGTTTGGACTTTGTTTTTAAAGAAATTTCCTTGAAATAAGTTCCATTGGTCTCTGGAGCCTTGTCCCAAGTGGAATTGGTGAGATACATCCTGGACAGGATGGTCAGAGTAAAACTGCTCAAAACACTTGAAAATATATCCCGTTTATGTCTTCTTTATAGGGAATGAGGGACAGTCTGCCTCCCATCATAATGGTCACATTTACTGTGCCTAGTTGGCAAACTGTCCTTTCTTGAAGCAGTACCAGTTGGTGTCTCAGTTTAGCTCAAGAAGACATGGTCAATTTTATACTGGTGTTTGGTCTTTGCTCCCTTGCACTTAAGGCATCATCTTCATTGTGCACTGAATACGATCTGTCTTCTTTTCCATAGAGTCAATGTTTGATGTGCAAAATAGTTTAATGCAGTACATAACTTCTATTACGTCACATGGATTACCCTGCCAGCACTTTAACAAGATTCCCTGTTCTTTATGCAGCTCCAAGACAGGACTTTCACCAAGTTGTGTTGTTTTAAGATGGAGAACATTGCTTCAGCCCTTCACAAGCAGATGTCAGCAAAGTTAGCAAATTCCCCAAAACCTTGAATTGGATGTAGGATCTTGGATGGCTCAGTAATATTTACAATGTTTTGCTGTTTGTGATTTACAGGGAGGCTGGCTGCAAAGCTCTGATCTGGATTTCTCCAAAGTAGTTCAGCTCTGTGTTGGAGCATGCTGTAGTCAGCAGCTGCTCCTATCAACATCTGTAACGCATTTGGCATTACTTGAAAATATTACTCACAACTGTTAAACTAATAAAAGCCTTTCTTTCATATTTTAACTATAAGGTGATCATGTATGCTGGGCACTCATCATTGATTTAAATACTATCTCTCTGCTAGTAATATTTTTGCTGTGCTTGCTCCAAAGCCTGGATTTTTGACCTGGGAGCAATTCTCAGCTGAGTAAATTAGTCTAACTCAAGAGTTGTGCCAGAACTTGGAGGAGTTGTGGCTGATTTACTTCCAGGTGCTCTGCACCAGTTCCTACCAATTCTTGAGCCTCTCACATAAATGTTGTGGTAGATGTCCAGGGTGTCATAATTAGTAGAGCTTTCCTAAGCAAAAGTAGGCTTCTCAATTGACAGCTGAGGCTATAATAATAAAAATGAGAATTTTGCATAAATATTTTAAACAGCCTAACTGAAAAATATTAACAAAGTGTTAGGAAATAAGGACTTCCCAATATAAATCGGTTACCTGTCAAAGACAGACCTGTTGGAAGAAATGGACTAAATTGCAACATGCTTTCCCTTGCAAATATTTCCTCTTATGAGGAGAGGTTGAGGAAGCTGGGCCTGCTTAGCCTGGAGAAGAGACAACTGAGAGGGAAGCTCATCAGTATCTGTCAGTATCTGAAGGCTGAGCATCCAGAGGAGTCAGGCTGCTCTTGGTAGCGCCAAGCAAAAGGACAAGATGCAACAGGCAGAAATGGATGCACAGGAAGATCCTTCTGAACATGAGGAACAACTTCTTCACTGTGCAGTGACCAAGCACTGGAACAGATCGTCCAGAAAGCGTGTAGAGGCTCCATCACTAGAGATATTCAAAAGCCTTCTGGACATGAGTAACATGCTCTGTGGGACCTTGCTTGAGCAGGGAGGTTTGACTGGATGACTTCCAGTGGTCCTTTCCATCCTTAACCTTCCGGTGATTCTGTGATATATGCATGAAATTTCATCAAAATGCTCCACCGGCTGAGCAAAGTCCTGAACACCATGTGGTAAAGTGTGCTTCTCATGTGGTGTAAGCCCATGCTCTTGGAATTAAGATCTATTTCAAAAAGTAATTTGATGGTATCATACAAGATGCTTGTCAAATGTGTGCCAAATATACATTTCTTTCTGGGCCAGAAAAGCTTCAGAAATTGTGTGTGCACCAGCTTTCACTATGGACTAGATTAAGACAAAACACTTCAGAAAAGTTTCAGTGACTGCGTGTGCCATCTTTACTGAATAAATTAAGCTGAAGTTTTTCTGTGGCTTGAAATAGAGATATATATTATGTTTCAGCGACTTGTTAGCCTGAAAAACTCAGCCACATGTCTGAGCCCTGAGGCTGGGTATTTCCTGAGCCAAACACTACATAAGCTATCCAGTAATAAGGACACCTCAATTGCCTTAGGCTCAAAAGTCCACCTTTTAATTTATATATAACGGCCCCTTCTTGCCTGGAATTGCTGTGCTTGGCTCCCCCCGGCAGTATTTGTCCCTTTGGCAGTTCTCACTGGCTGAAGCCAAACAACAACATGACTGTGTGTGAAGTCTTCTAAGAATTGATTTGCATTGTCCTGTTTGTACTTCAGCAGAAGTCAGCAGCAATTGCGCCAAGAAACAAGACCAAGACCTATTCTGGTGCTGTGTCCTTGAAAATTCCCCTGCTATGCCCATCAGCAATAATGTATGACTGCTGAGAGCTTCAGTGTTGCAGCTTTTCCCATGTACAGATATGAAGTCTTCACTTAGAGAATTATTTTCTAAAGTACAAAATTAGTAATCACATTTTTTTCTAGTATTAAGTCATACTACCTGCAATTTCCTCATAGCTGATTTAGGCCTAAATGAAATTTGTTCCTTGTTCTGGAGAGTAGTTTTAAATTCTTCTTTGGCAGAGCTTCAGCTTACACATTTATCTGACAAGTGTCATTGAACTGAGTCCATCCTTCCATCTGAAAGAGGAAGCTCCTTCGAAGTTTCATTTGTTTGTCTTAGATATAAAATAACATCTAGAGCTGTCTTAGATAATGACCATAAAGGATACATCTGAAATATCAGGCATATTAACAGCATTGACTTCACCAATCTCTTTTGCTGTTGTTTTATACTGAATAGCCATCAATGGCTTGGGAAAATTGTAGACAAAACTTTTCTGCTGGTGACTTTTGCCTGCCGCTAGTAGACATTCTGTCAGGATGCATTTGGTTTGTTTGGGGCTTTTTATTCCATCTGACCTTTATGGACTATTCCCGTTCATCCATGAACACTCACAAGCCGAAACACCAACTGGTTTCCACTCACTCCTCTTCTGCACATCAAGGAGAAAAGGCACAAGTGAGGTAAGCAAAGTGAGGGGGCAATGCTTCCCTGCCTTCCTGCTCACGGGGGAGCAGGATGGGGATGGGGACCAGTTGGCACATGTTAATTGTGACAGTGACATCAAAGGATCGAGATACAAGAAGCAAAGATGTGAGAAGACAGGAAAAGAGAAAGAGGAAAGAATAGGTGTGATGTTACAAGAGGAGGTGTTTGCTAGATCTAAGGGCTTATATTCCATGAGGTAATTATAGAAGTATAAACAATAAATCAGTCTTTATCTGGCAGACCTTTGACCATAAGAAAAAAAGAAGATACATCAATGGGATTATAGGATCTAACTCTGTAGGGTATAGAGTATGGCTGTAACAGTTTGGGGCTCTACATTTCTCTTTGAACATCTTTATAGCAAGACATGCATCAAAACTATTGCTGAGAACGTGCTGTGGGTTTCTTGCATCTTCCACTGAAGGGGAAAGCTGTTACTGATTACTGGCTACATTGGTTGTATTTCAAGGCTGGGCTCATGTGGCAGCTTTTTTTTTAGCCCTAAAACCAACTAACTATATGATAACCTCTTTCTTTCCCTCCAGGAAAGACCTCCAAAAGTCCACTCCTGTGACTAGTTTATGCAGAGAGATCACTGAAGAGGGAGAGGAAGGCTCTTCTTCTCCTGTTTCCTCTGTTCCAATCCCTTTTTCCTCCACTTCTGCAGCAGAAGGGCAAAAGCCAGGCTCCCTCTCCCCTTTGTGCTTACGGTGATTCTTGTACCACCATTGTCTGATTAACAAAATTATTTGTAAAGACTTTGTTTTACATCTGATCTTGCAAAAAAAGGGTAGTTTTAAACAAAGCCAGATACTTTAAAGATCACCACATGGTTTTAATTGTATTTTCTACTTTATGTCATAACTTGAATGAACAAGATATGAACAGTATTCCTATTGTCACCACATTTCACTGTGTTATCGCATTTGCTAATATTTCCTAGTTAAAAAAATATTGGCAACTACGATGAAGCTGATGTCATAAGTGTGTATCTTCTGCTAACTCCATTGTTAGAGCCTGTTCCAAAGCCTAATGAAGCTGCTAGAAGATCACTTTCTGACTTCGGTCAGTGCTGGATCTGAAGCACAAAAAGGGAAAAGGTATGCTCCAAAGGTTTCCCTTCTTTCAGATCCCATTCCTCTGCTCCTTCCAGCTATGCAAAAGCTCTCACTGCACTGCAGAGCACAGGGTGGTTTGGATGCTGTACACACATATGTGAACATGATGAGTTTATGGGTGCATTTTTGCTGACAAACTGAAATTATGGAAGGAAGAAAGGGGAACTACTTTGAGATTTGGAGTTAAATATTTTAATTGCTCTTGTAAATAGAGTGGTTGAGAAATGAAACAATAATAAAGATTTTTCATTTCTCTGCAGCTGAAAAATAGACATTATGACATCTGGGGGGGG
>VZRM01003707.1:65401-94184 GCA_013397955.1 Grantiella picta | reverse complement strand
AAAAGGATGAAGTCACAGATGCTTCAATCTTCCTTTCTCCCCATTAGGGCCATGCTCTTTCACTCAGATAGTGGGGTAGAGGCCGAGTTAGTGCAGATTGCTCTTCCACTTCATAGCCGTGCAGCTGCATCCTGCCCTCATAGTTAATCTCATTTATGGCCTTTCCAGAAGGCTGCCTACCCTGGGTGACAATTACAGTTGGTTAATTTTGGCACAATGTAATTAAAAGCAGACTGATATAAATCACTGAACAGTGTCACTTATGAAAATGCAAGTTGAGGTAGCATCCCAACCACAGCATTGCCGTGAGAGAGGCTGAGAGCCAGATGTTGGGTTAATGAAGAACCAATCTAATAATGGACTTTGTGTATCCTCTGGAGCTTGAAAACCTTGCCTAATGTCTTTTGTCAGCCAGATATCTCCATGTTGCAATACATATTGAACATTTTAGAGGTTCACACATTGGTTAAGCAGGTTATTTTGGCTTATAGCTAAATACCCTAGGAGAAAGTTTGGGAGTAAGAT
This sequence comes from Grantiella picta, assembly GCA_013397955.1. Lineage (NCBI taxonomy): Eukaryota > Metazoa > Chordata > Aves > Passeriformes > Meliphagidae > Grantiella > Grantiella picta. The sequence goes on along the minus strand of VZRM01003707.1, from coordinate 93,659 downwards.
CTTCTGGAGCCCTGGCAGTGAGAGCCCTGACAGGGGATATCCTAGGAAGGATATTCTGAATACCTTAGGAATCCAAGTGTCTTAGGCACTCTGAATCCTACCTCATAGTAGAATCTAAAGTGGCCTGTTTGAGTAGGCAGTGTCATTTATGGGCATGAACAAGTGAGAAGCATCTGGGCAAGCAGAGCCCTGTAAGTCTGTAGTCAGACTCTTCCTGCATCTCCTTGCATTTTTCAGAGAAGATACCTTGTCCACTGAAAAGAGGAGTTGTAAGATAAAGTCCTTTTCTTTTTCATCAACTGATATGTGAGAGGACACTTTTAAGTTAAAGGTGAGTGCCCTGATGACAAGGTCACTTTAGGTTCTGCATGGCTTGAAGTGTGCAGCTGCCCTGGCCAGTGTGAACTCACAGATAACCTCTGCTGACAGAAGAGCTCGGTGGCTCCTGAGCCAGCCTCCTGCCTGCCACCTACATTCAGCATGCTGCCATCTCCTCTGAGATCTCCTACCTGACAGAGGAGTGACATAAGGGGCACTTAGGGAGGAATGACACTCTGGTCCACAGAGCCAGTGCATTATAGCAGCTGCCCATGTGATACTGCTATGGATTTTGACAGCACATTAGTCATTGGTCTTTGCAGTAAGAGAAATGACAGAAGTAAGAAAATGACAGAAAAGTCATTAAATTACCTGGTGATTTGATTGAATAAGAGAACATTGTAAAGATTCTGCTTCTGTTCCATGGACAGCATAAATGCACAAGGCTCAAAGGGAACCTATGTTGAGTAGGGATGTCTTTTTTTCTTGGGACAAACCCTCCAGCTCTGTCAGAGTTATTTTGCACCTTGTATGCTCAGACCAACTTTTGTATTTTTTTTTTTTTACAAAAAAGGAGAGGGAGAACTATTTCTGTACTTTGCCTGTAACTTGAGCCAGAACAGTCACTAAAGGAGTATTCTGATCAGAGAGAATTTGATCATGGGTAACATTTTTTTTTATTTATTTATGCATTAATCTGCAAGACACATATTCAGAAATGACAGCTTGAATGTGAAGAAATCCATTAATGGAAAGAGGAAAAAGATGAAAGAAAGAGAAAGATTAGGAGAAGAAGAGCTGATGAGAGGACAATTCCTTGTTTAGTTACTCTGCAAAGTGCAGAGATTGAGTGTCTCTAGCTGAAGATTCAGTCTTTTTGCCCAATGACATGGCTTTTCAGGGCAGTAAAATTTTCCTGAATCCCTATTTCTTTTCCTCCTGAACAGTGTGTTCTGGAGACTCTGTGCTAACTTCATTACATTGTTTTTACTGCCTAAAAGATGGCAAAGCTTGTAGGAAAAAGTCAAGAAAACTTAGGGGACGTTACCTCAAAAGAAGGTTTCATTTTGCAAAATACGGTTTTTTCTCATTTGTAAAAAACTGCAAAATGATGACAGGAAAATTGTTTTTCCCAGCCAACCAAAAAGCCAGAATTTTTGGCATCGCTTTTCTCAAGGAGATCATGCTCTGCTTTAGCGATGAATCTGTTGAAGTAAGGAATTGTGTTAGGACTTGCTTCTTTCTTTTCAGCAGATGATTCAAAGCAGAACCTCACTAGCTCCTCAGCCCAACCTTCACTTGCACTGGACTGCACACCCTGTGCCATCTAAAGCCCAACACAGAGACCTCAAAAGTCAAGGCTTTATGAAGTCTGGACTATTTCTTTCTTTGAGAAATAGCATATAGTGCCAAGATTTGCCAGCTCCTGTCCATGTGAAGCAAAGGCTTAGAATTAACAATGTACTTCGCAGAAGCATAGAATCACAGACTATGCTGAGTTGGAATGGACCACAAGGATCATTGAGTCCAACTCCTGGCCCCAGACAAGACACCCCAAGAATCACACCATGTTCCTGAGAGCATTGTCCAAATGCCTCTTGAGCTCTGTCAGGCTGGTGCTGTGACCACTTCCCTGGGGAGCCTGTTTCAGTATCCAACCCCCCTTAGGAAGAAACTTTTCCTAATATCCAGCCTTCATCTTTAACAGATCCTTGACTAATAGTTCCTTGACTAATTACCCTGCAGAGTTCCATCTAGTCCATCTGCTTCTCAACTACAATAGAGGTTCGAGTCTCTGGAGAGCCTTGAGACTGCAGTGTCTCTGAAAACAATTGGTCTATCTCTTGCCCATTTGCTCGAATACTGTGTAGCTTGTTCACTTCTTCCTGTAGCTCCTTCCCCTGGGGCACAACTCCTCAGCCAGAGCACACCTTCTGCAAAAGAACTGTTTGTCAGCCCCAGCCTTGTGGAGAAACATCGGGCACTCCTGGCTGATGAGGTTTTCTCTTGGAAGACATTCTGCATTCCAGTATCTTTAGGTTATAGTCATCACCTTCACAGGCATAAAAATTGCCATTTCCTTGCTAAAATTGCCATTAAAAGAATCAAATAGATAACATGGAGCTCTTAGGATATTGTGACATCCTTGTTCAAGCACAGCAAGAAATGTCACCCTATTTCAGCAGCCGTGCCCTAGGCTAAGATATGGGAAAAAAGAGTGGGAAAGGCCAAAACTAGATGATGAACTGTCCTCAAAGTTAAACTATTTAACCAGCAATTCCACATATAATTCTGTTGTGTTTGTCTTCATTCTGCAGTTATGAATGGACTGCAGATTCCCTGAAATTCAGCAGCATGGCTCTTTGCTACTGTAGCACTTTGCTGCAATGCAGGACATTGCCAACCATGCCAGCCACATGTTGTGCATCTGTTCAATACAAGCACTTGCAGGGCAGTAAAACAGTTGCTAGATGATGCCCCTTGGTTTTGCTTCTTAAAGGCTTGCCAGTGCAAGCCATTCCAATTATCCCAACAAAAGTTACTGCAATTGTCTGCTTTGTCACTTTGGAAAAAGTATGCATCTGCAATCCCCCATATGTGATAATGATTTTGAAAAGGCAGCGACCACTGCAACCAAAGCATTCGCATCTGTTAAAAGCACAGCTTGCTCTTTCACTTGTGTCAAAGCTGCTGGCACAGAATTCAAAGCACTGGATTGGCAACTCTATCAGGAAGCAAGTGCCACATAAAGCTGTAATAGCTGCCTTCGTTAGCTTTTGTTATCTGAAAAATTCCAAGTGCTTTGGACAACATAACGTGCCCCATATCTATAGAAGCTGTTGGACAGCAGTTTGACAGCCATATGCTTACATCTATAATGTGTGCTTACCCTCGTCTTTAACTAAATGTTTTCCTTAAGCAGTTGGGGCAACAGGAGTGCATTCAAACAATTCCCACACAACTGAAATGCAGCTGAAGGCACTGGGTCCTCTGACAAAGGGACTGAGGCCACAAGTGCCACAAGTACTCTGCAAAGATTCCTGCCCTAGCACTAACAGAGTCTGTGCTGTGGTTGCTGGTGCAGTTGGAGAAGGATATTTCCAGGTTGGCTCAGCATGGTGCTGAAGCAGGAATCTTGCTTCTGGTGCTGGTGCCAGCTCATGTGGGTCACAAGGACTATCTCTGCACTGCCATTGGATGTGAGCTGGCATGTGTTTCTCTGCACCTGTAGCATGGATCTTCCACAAATTCATCTGAAATCTCCCTTTTTATCTCCTCAGACACCAAACATGGAAGAACTGGGACATTATGGGAGCAGCTGGAAAGGGAATGTAAGCAGAGTTAGGAGGACGCATGTGTGCCTAACTGTGACAATGCAGGAAATTCAAACTGCTTTGGTTTTGAAATGACAAGCAAAATCATTCCATGGCAGAATGTATGAGGTTTATTTTATATCCCATCTTACTGGACTCCATGAATAAAAAAAGAAAATCCAGACATCATATGTGGCCAAATACTGCACTCATTTCTCTCTCACAACTCCTATTCAAAGTCTGACTAACTATTAGATGCTCCTCTGACAAAGATAAATTCTGTGTTCCAACTTTTCTTACTGGAAACACAAAGTCTTTCATTAAAATAGACCTTCCCTGTCCAGTAGCTGAGGCATGATGGACAGAAAGAGCTTGCCCACCCTTTTAGCCATGCTCCTGTAGCAAGGAGGGCACATGGTGTCAGTAAGCATCCTGAGGATTTCCTCGTCAAAACCTAGACTGTTTTGTCCTCCCCACTGCTTTGGATTTGTTCATTCTTCCTAAGAAATAATTACTGCGTCATTTTTCACTTACACACAATGTTTGGCATATCTTGGAGTTTGGAGTCTGCAGGTGGAGAATGGCCTTGTGACAGACTGGAAGAGCACTCTAGCAGCACACAGGGCAGCAGCCATTGCCATTTATGTGATCCATGGGGACTATTCAGCTGCAGAGGACTGCAGGATGCAACACTGTGCTGCCCCCACTTCGCCCTCTCCACCTGAAATATTTCATAGCACATTTGGAATACAAATTCATGCTTTTGAAGTTTGCCCTTTTGCAAATGAAATAGATGAGTGGAATCTGTCCAGACAGTTTTTATTGCAGCAGCACTACTCTGTTATTAATCTCTCACCAGACATGACAATTGTTCCCTTTCCAGATAAGACGATGGCCCTGCACATGGTGGGATAAGAAAGAGAATGGGAGAATGGTGCACAACTCCAGCTGCCTCTCACAGCTTTCCATAGTGCCAACAGCTGGAGTGACTATTCCTGAGAAAGAGAAAAAATACTTTACTGCTGTTCCAGTATTGAGAACAGTCTGGCTTGGCCACTTTCAGAGCCATAAACCTTGGGGAGAGGAAGGCAGATCTCTGCCGTTTGGAATAAAGCATCTCAGCTCCTGAAAGAGTCTAGTGTAGACATGCTCCTTGCTTAGACATGGCTACTTTAGACATTGTGATCTTCTGTGGACAGCTTAGGGCATCCCGTTCCATACAAGGGGATGGCTCATGTTCCTCTTTCCTCAGATGCCAGTCTTTCCTTGGATTTTCTATATGATTGCTGTATAAACTATTTCAGTTTAGCTTAGTTGCTTACATCACAGATATAATAATTTGTCACACATCACACAAAAATAGAACACTTGAAAAATTATATTTTAATATGCTGGCTTGGAAAAAAAACCCCAAAACACACACACACACACAAAAAACCACTTCACTGTAAATCCATCTAAAACGAATCACAGTAGTAATGCAATGTCATTGTTTTCCAACTATTTGGAGGTTAAATTGGGCTTTTGGCAATCTGATAACCTGAGCAAACAACTCTAAACTAGCCTTAGCCTCCCCTCTTCTTTAAATAAAGCTCAACTTGTAATATGGAATGTGAATTGTTTTGACTGTTAAATCATTCCAAACTGAAAACCCACTCATCATAAACCTGTTGACAGAAGAATATATTTCAATAGTGCGGCAGACTCTTTGAGTACAGTAGAGCAGCAGTCTTCAATCAACTAGACTTTCTTTCCAGAAAGAGAAAATGAAAGCCTAAGTGCCATACACATTTTTAAGTGATTTATCTAAATTGAAAGAACTAACTTTTTTGTGACTGATTATAACTGCCTATATGAATGGCTATGGATAACAGGTTTCTTTCGCTTTTCAAAATGATATATAACAATGTTCCATGCAGAGACCGTCTATTTACACATCTGTTCAGCACCTGCCCATAATTACTTAGTTCGTTTTTATTACTGGGCTTGTCACCATATTAATGTAGCTGTACATTCAAATTGATTGTAATTGCAAATTTCCTGAAAAAGCTTGGTTTCTGCAAGTATTTAATTAAACTGATATCCTAAATTAAAAATAATTATGTAACTGTATTCCACTACAATAACACATACATGTCTCCCTCTACCTACAAAATGGGTATTTCACATAATTCATACAATATGTGGATTAATATTCTATAATTAAAGGTCAGCCTTCAACTAGAAAAGGAGGGATAATTAACTTCACTATTTAGAAACCTGACATATTTCAATTAAGAAAGCAATTTGTCACAAACTTCATAAATCAAGTTATCAAGGAATATGGTAGCAAGTTTTTAATAAATAGAGATGGTGAAAAGCAAGCATATTCCTTTTTGTGCCATAATTTTACTTGAGCAAATGGTTTATATAGAAAGCCTTCAATTTCTAGGTAATGAGGTCATACCTAATATGTCTTAGTAACCACCAATGTTTATTTCCATCTACTGGCTCTTAGGACACAGCTGGTACCCTCTGCTGAGCTCCTCTCTCTGGTACACAAAAAACCCCATGATGCTGCATTTGAAGCCTCTTTGGGTTTAAGATAAACCAGGACAGGAGTTAGTCCCAGCCCAAGAACCTGAACAGCTCCATTCCCACCTGTGTGTTGTGGGAACCTGGAGCACATGCTGGCCTCGCTTTCTTCAGAGAGTCTGATCCCGGTGGAAAAGTCACAGACATCAGCAACCTGGAAACAGCTTCTACATCCCTGAGTGATTGCTGAGGCAGAACTCTGCTGGATTGGCACAATGACACAAAATTACACATCACGAATTAATTTCCTCTCACAGGAGAATAGAGACATTTTTCGAGGAAATTTTCATGTTTCTTGTTGAAAGTGTAATCAAAAATCCTAGAGTCCACTATCTGAGGGACAGTCAAGTATTGTCACTGTAAAGTTTTCTGGAACTATGGTCCAAAATATGCTCACCAGAAACCCAAAGCTGCATTGAATTTTTCCCAGTTCTTCTGTGGGGCTGTGTGAGCCCATGGAAGTTGGTGGAGCCTGGGAGGGAAAAGGAACAAGGGAGAACTGACTGAAAAATAGTCAGGTTTTGGTCAGACGCCTGCTGGACTGCTTTCAACAGACTCATCAAATTCACAGCTTCTCTACAGAACACTTAGTTTCCATGAGCGAGCCTTTTCTCTTGGAAGGTGTCCAGAATGTTTGGTCTAACACTGCTCGTGCTTATCTTGAAGCAAACTGTAGGATCTGTATTCCGCAATGGCTGAGTTAATCCATTCAGAAACACTAATGCCAATGAATATATATCCACTGAACAGCAGAGCTATGATCTGGAATTTGAACTCTCATAATTCAAAGAAAATCTGAAACAGGCTTTTGATTTGATCCACTGTGGCTGTAAGAAGAGACTATGAAATACTGCTCCCACCTCTGATCCAAACCATTCAAAGTCCAGCGGTTGCTCTTAGAATTTGATATGAACTCTTAGTAAAATTTTGTCAGCAATAAATGTGTTCAGATTTTTCGTATGTGAGGTTGGGATATATAGAAATAGGCAATTATGTTCCCTATGCAGTACACATCCTGAATCTCAGCTCTGACCTCAGTCACACTTTCTGAGAATGCTGTTGATATTACAATCAGAAGAAAAACAGTTTTAACTGTTACCTAAATGATCACCATTCCTTCTGAAAGGAAATGTATGCAGGCATTTCTGTTTCCTGCCATTTCTTGCCTCAATTCTTTGAGTGAATCCATAGAAAAGTTTCATTGAAATTGAAGAGCATCTATGTATGATGACATGTTCATGCTGAAGTGTCCAGACACCTATCTGTAATATTGCTGATGGGTTAATTACAGTGAGGGATAGGAGACAGGGAAAAGTGAGAAGAGAGAAAGATAGAAAGGGAGAAAGAGAAAAAGGAAGGAAGGAAGGAAGGAAGGAAGGAAGGAAGGAAGGAAGGAAGGAAGAAAGAAAGAGAGAAAGAGAGAAAGAAAAAGAAAGAAAGAAAGAAAGAAAGAAAGAGAAAGAAAGAAAGAAAGAAAGAAAGAAAGAAAGAAAGAAAGAAAGAAAGAAAGAAAGAAAGAAAGAAAGAAAGAAAGAAAGAAAGAAAGAAAGAGAGAGAGAGGAAAAAAAAGGAAAAAAATTGTGTGATTTACTTTTCAATAATAGCATTTTCTGATAAATATTTTTAACTCATTTTGTTACAAAATGACCAACTTGAATTAGAAACCAATGTTTTCTTTGTCTGGGAGGTGCATCTTAAACACGGGTGTCCTGAAATGAAATCAAGTGGGAACTGTTGCATGTTCAGGGATGATATTTGTTCTGGCATTCTCTGTTGTCCACATATTCACATTAGGCTAATTTTTCCTATCTCTGCATTGCCATATACTTGGCAGGTACTGCAAAATAAACAGTAGCCTAGTTAATCAATCCAATCTTGCTGGAAAGAGACTGAAAGGAGACCTTCGTTGTTGTGGAAACATAGCAGTGACAGAAAACCCCACTCCTCTCTTTGCCAAAAAGAATTGGTTGGAAATTGAGTTAATTGGGAAATAATAGCTATAAATACATTTATGAATTACTCACTTGATCTCACAAAGCAATTTTATTAACATCCAAAATTAAAAAGTGATAGAAGTTCAAGCACAAGCTTAAAATGAAGCATATGATTAAATGCATATTCTCTTTAGGAGGTTTTAATAAAAGTCTGCTTTTTCACTGTTATGCCTGTTACGCTGCCAGGAGAGCTTAGGCTCAGAACCAAAAGGACAGAGGGCTTTCTGTAAGGCAAGAGGTTTGCTTCACCTTTATCTACAGCACAGATCATGGAGATGTAAGATGGCTGCCTCCTGCAGATGGAAATAATGGATATGCTTCTTATCTGCCATTCCAAGTTCATGCAATTGAGGACCATAGATAATTTCTCTTACAGCTTTTTCCTTCCACTCAGTCGCTGCCAGAAAAGTGTGATAACTCATTGTGACCTGTACTTCAGGCACCTGTACTATCAGATCACCCAAGCACAGATCAGGTGATTCCAAATATTGGAAGGTAATGCAATGTCTTACAGAATGTATATCTCTATGTCTGTGGGAAGTAAATATTTGTCTGAGTAGAAGTGATCTTGAAGCAGACCCTAAATTGTAACCACGGCTCCATCTCTTTTTCTCATGAGCCCCCATCATCTGGATCCTGTTCAAGTACATTTGAGTAGTGGGGAATTGTGTGAATTTCCATTTCTATATGGTAAATTTCTTCTCTAAGGTGTGCCTAAGAGATAGGAAAGTTCTCAGCATCTGAGACAAGGGCATACAGTACTTGTACAGCATTGAAAACAACTTCACCCAAAGGAGATGTCATTCCCATATAGTATTCTGTACCAGGAAAAGGTTTTGTCCCACTGCCCATGTCAGGTCTGCAGTCCCAACCACATTTGGTGTTCCTCTGAGCCTCTACCCCAGACTTGGCTGGGGAAGGGATGCTGCCAAGGAGCAGAGCTTCAACTGCCTTCCCTTCTCCCTGATCCAGGTGGTGGGAGAAGATGAGGTAGCAGATAAGGCTCTAGGTCTTTCCATCTCCTCTCTCTCTTTTCATCTCCTCTCTTTCTCTTCGTCTCTTGGCCAGGTGTTACAGAAAGGGAGGTGAGGGGGGAAATGTCCTGGAGCTCAGCCCTAGTTGGCGAAGACGAGGGAACTGCTCTGAGTGGGATTTCCACTGCAGAATGTGTGCTGTTGGGTAGCTGAGAAGATGGGGAAGGAGTTCCCTCCCTGTAATGCCCTCCACACACATATCCCTCGTGGTTGCTCTGAAAAGAAATTTAAAGTGCTGCTCTGGACAACCCAGAGACGGTTCTGTTCAGCCTTGTGAAGGTGGCATTGTTCCTAAGTTCACCATAGCTTCAGGCAGAAAAGGGTTGTCTTGTCCCTTTAAAATGACAGTCCAATGTGGCCATGATTTAAGCTGCGGGAAACAGTATCTCCTTAAAACATTTCATGCAGAAGAAGGCATTGTTAGTAATTAGAACAAATGTATAATTGTAAGGATCCACTCCCATCCCACATCGGTGATAGAAACTTTATTTGTCACGAATGTTTCATGCATTTTCTCTTTGGATGTGGCCAATGGTTTGTCTGAACACCAAATGCATGAAGGGCTCATCCGTGTTGATGAGCATGACCCTGCTGAGTCCAAAGCCAAGTCCATGGAGCACAGATACTACACTGCCACCTTCACTCTTCCCAAGCACTGTGACCAGCTGGCAGCTAATCTGGATACAATGCTGCAAGAGCCACTCCCAGGCCTGCAGTTTGCCCATGGTCCCAGAAACCCACTTTGTCTTAGAGGGCTGTACTCACTGGTTTGGAGGGCACTGCTTCTTCCACCAGCTGTTTCCAGGTGCCAGTGGCACTGATTTAATGCCCTTTTGTGTCATTCTCCCATCACTGAGAATCTGACACCACCAATATTTCTCAAATGGCACAATGCAACATATTAAGAGACAAGGGGAAATTTGAGTGTTTGTGTTGCTGTTTGGTAAATAGCTATCTTATCAATAGAAGAACTTGTCAACACACTATAGATTCCACCAGTGTTTGAATCTGAGGCAGAGGAGCAGAAGAGGGATATGTGTTGGATTGAAAATATAGACCCTTAGACATGAAGAGTGGGAGGATGTGGGACTGTGTATCTCTGTGACATCTGGGTCAGTCTTGGCAAGAAACCTTTCCCATTTCTGTACTTTTACTGTACTTGAAATCCAGTGAGAACCTAATTAAAATTAATGGAGAAATAAAATGTTGGGGGAAAGCAGGGCCATGTAAAAATAGAAATGCTAACACAAGAAAATATTAGGTCTCCATGAACCCTCTTAAAATGCATTTTTTTCAAATTAACACATCAAAATATTGCTCTGGGACTTTCAGAAGTCTTCAGAGTGTAATATATTTAAAAGACTATGCACTGTTATAAAATAATGAATTTTATTTGACTTTTACCTCTCTACAGAGCTGGAATCAGTAGCCAATAAATAATCAGCTTCCCCATTCATCTCTTTACCCCAACAGTCTCAGAAACAGGAAACCTCCTGCCCAGTATTCACAGAACATGATGATGGAGCAGAGGTCCTGAGTGCTTTGGTACCCACAAACATCTCTTTCCACAGCTGTCCCACTAGGTGTGTTCACGCAGTTTAGTGCAGAGTGGACAGCAGGAGCTCAAAGGGTTTTTTCCATGTGGGATATATCACACTCTGTGTGATATATGTGCTTAAAACCTGATTGTGCAACATGGCTCTAGTTGTCTTTTAATTCCGCCCTGAGTCATGACACCATTAAGAAGGAGGGGGAAAAAGGGGGGAAAAATGAAAGCTAAGCAGTTTTTAAAAAATAAGGTTTCAGACTCTGCTATGCACTCATCGTAAATACATCATTATGCAATGGAGTCACTATTGGAAAAGGTAAATTGGAGTGCATTAACCATGTTTTTCTATGGCTTAGCTTGTGCCTTTTTTCTTTTCCAGTGTTTGCTTAGAAGATAATTGCAACCACTTGACACATATGTACCCTTGAGTTATTGATACAGGTTTTTAAGCCATAGGAACAGAGTTGAGATCAGCAAATATTTAGTGAGATTCCTGTCAGAGAGGATTTTAAGAAAAAAGCTCATAGAAACTTTGTTGCTTTACATAGGTCTAAAATCTTTACAAAAATAGGTGTGTAATTAATGAAATCTGTACAACCCATGGACAAGTGAGAAATGAACTGTCGTTAAATTACCCTTGGTAGGTGGATGGTAAAAAGTCCTGCAATGTTATTGGTGTGTTGAGGAGGCCAAGAGCATGGCAGAAGCTAATAGTTCCTATCCCAATACACCTCATAAGTCTAATTCAACAAATTAGAGAGTGAAAGTCTCGTGAAAGTCCTGTTTATTTGCTCTGGAGCCATCTGGGGTGCCAGGTGCCATCATTCTCTCCTATAATATACTATAGGTGCAACCCAGACCATGGGTAGCTGTCTTAGGCATACCACTACCCTTGCTAGGACTCTGGAGCTCCCCAAATTCCACCACAGATAGATTTCTTTCTCTTCATGACACGCTGGTGACACAATTATGAAGAATGCAGTGGAAGGCTTGTGCTTCCTGGCCATAAACTTCTGCTGTCAGTTGTAATAAAGACAAAAAATGATCTTGTCATGACTTAATGAAGATTGAGACTAGATCAAATTCTTTGCTGGAAGCTTGTGAATTCATGTAATTAACCATGTTTTGAAGCTAACTGAAATGCACCTGCAAACTTTTTAGAAACTTTTCTGCACTTACATGAAGCAATCTCTGAAAAGCTACAAGTTAATAGCTATATCTATGAACTTTGATTCCAAGTGAAAAAATATTTCAATCTTTTAAGTCACTGAGGTGTAGACAAACAGTGGAATTGGTGATTTATTTATTTTTTAATCCAGAGAGATTTCAAAGGTCATCCAAGATATTAGTTACAGTTTTTGGAGATGAATCATGAGCAAAAATAAAGACAGATAGACAGATATGCCATGCCTGCTGCCAGTGAAAAATCCCTCTATGTCCCAACCAGCACATCTCAGACTTAAACCTGAAGTGTGTTTTCAATGGTGAGAAAGTCCTGTGGTTGCTTTGGGCCAGATTGTCCATCTCTGTCAGACTGGGGCTCTGGGACCTGCTCTTCAGCAGGCGCAGGATCTGCTGCCATCAAACCAGGATGCCGTGAAAACAGAGAGTGGATGCCTTTTGCCTGTTGATAAAATTCACCTGGAGTACAAGGTTTGTTTACCATGTATGCTGTCAAAGTATGAGTGCATGGAACTTTGAGTGAGAGAGACATTTAGCCTAAAAACTGGCTTAAAGCAGCTAGACAGTTTGAAAGACAGCTTAGAATTAAGTATCTATTATCCATTTTTTATTATTGTTAGCCTGGTGCCATGCAAGTTTGGGAAGCTGATGCAAGACAAAAGGGCTCTCCAGTGCTATTTCCAGAATCCCAGCAAAATTAATTTTGCTGCTGTCATGTTTCTGTACATGCATTATTCCTAACATGGTTTGCTCTACAGCCCACAAGTCTTGCTGGCACTTTGAAACGTTATTTGGATGAGAAATGCCAGACCTGGCAATGTGGTGATATAATACACTAATAAGCAAATTCTGAGCAATGTTCAATAGGAAACATTTTTTATTTTATGGAGAATTCTTATTTAATGTATTTTTTCTTAAAAGCAGTGACATTATGTCACCCATAATAAATCATTCTTGTGCTCATTGATGTCTTTTTTATCCATTTCTGTTTCTGAATTATGGAAACAAGTTTTAGAGTTCAGTGGGAGACAGAAGAATGCTCCAGCATTCTGCCGTGAATCCAGAGTATTTTGTTAAACTCTTTGCACTATTTCCAAAAATGTTAGAAATACTTTAATGGCAACAGACTACAAGGGGCTGTCTTTTTCTATAAAATTCTAAACATACACACACACACACATTTTCCTTCCTGATTTTCTCTGCATGTGTCAAAGTTAGGCAGGAATTCTATAGCACTTAGTACTTGCTGATGTAGAAATGACTGCCAAATGAATGGTTTATACTGGAATATCTCATTATTTAGATAAGTATGCTACAGTATGGACATTTAATTTAGTTCTCATTCCAAACCCATGACAAGTCACTTTGACACCTTTAAGAAATGTTTCACATATGGTAAGATAGAGCACTCAAACCTGTAAAAGGAAAAAAAATAGATGACTCAAATTAAAACAGAGATTTTTAAACAATCAAAGGAAATACTTCAAGCTTGTAATAACACATCTCAGCCATTTACTGTTTAATAATTTTAATGATGAATTAACATTTATGGGGAACAAGGATGGTACAGTAGTTCTGCAGACTGGCTCTTTTCACTTCCAAAAGACGTAGGGCAAAATTTCACAGGCACTAATGGAAAGGTCTTTTTTAATATGAGGAATGGAAGCTTTCATGGAAGGTTCTGATTTGTTGTGGTGCTGCTGTAGATCTGAGCATGAGAGAATTCAGGCACCAAGCCCAGGTACTGAGACAGCCAGGCAGGGATTTGAAACTGCACCTGCACTCCCCATGCCTGTCTGTTACCATCTCATAGCCTTTCACTTTGCAAATGAAACATTCATGCTTATCCCCCACTCTGTGAAAAATACAATTTTAGCTGAAACACATTTCTGCCATAAAACTAAATCAGACTACTTGTGTAATGGAGCTGGACGGAAAGTAGCATCAAAGCTTGATTTACCATGCAAGCTAGGTGTGGAAGGGTTTGGCTCCAAAGCTGACAATTTATACAGGGCACTTTCTCCAGGAAGAGTGAGTCTGAGCCACGAAGCCTGGCTTTGGAATGGCAACTCTCTGGTTACCACACAGAGTAGGAAGCTCCTCCTCTGCACAGTGAGACCGTTTGCCAGGATCTCTCACAGCGAGGAGCACACACTGGTGCTCCAATATGCAACTGACTGTGAGGTCTAATAGGCAAAGTATGAGACTGGTAACACTGGGTTTCCACCATGTGAAAACATGCTGTGAGCCTTTTCCATGCCTGCTTGCTTAGCTTCACAACTCCTAAAGTGTGGAGCTTGAAGGGGAGCATGGCCTCAGCAAGCCACCAAAGCACTTAATGACTTGTTGCACTCTTTGGACCACAATATTGCACCAAAGTAGGAACACTATGACATTCAGAGGGCAGAAAGCAGGCAAGAACACATGGGGAACAGCCTCAGTTATGGCCAGATGGTTTTCCTGAGGGACCCCACCTTGGAGCTTCCTTGCAACATCAGGCAAATGCCTTTCAGCATCTGCCAATGAGATGAAAATGAGTAGAGGTGTCTGAGTTCTTGCCTGGGCAGCGATGGCCTGCTCGTGCTGTGCAGGATGGGATTGGGCTCCAGAGTCTACTGGGTTCTGCACATGTATATGGATAACATATACAGAGAGAAATAGATGGGTATCATACAGGTATCAGTCAGAAAACAGAAGCATTTTCTATCTAGAAATACTTAGGGTATAATAAATAAGACAGCAAGAAATTACCACTGAGATAAAGGCTTAAAAAATATGAAACACAATGTGTTTAATGTGTGTCTTGTTTACATTTTTATAAAATAAATATTTGACAACTCTTTTGAAGAGCAAGGGCTTTTAGCCAACCTGAATGACAACATTACCAAATGTTACCAAAACAAAGATAAAATACTCTCAGCTGTAACGTCTGAAGCTTTTTTAAATCAATTTTATTCTTTTTTTTCCTGCTCATCTGGGTCTCCCCTAATTCATGTGTGTTCACTCTCCAGCCCCATTGTCACCCCTCCATCACCATCACGAGCTGTTCCCTTGACCCTAGGTGCAAGAATCAAGGTTTTCTTCCAAGAGTATCTAAGATAGAGGAGGGGTAAAGACAATATCTGAAAAGGTTTCCTAGGGATTTTTGTGTTTTCCTCTTGAGAATACATTTGGTGCCTCTGAGAGGGAGGGGCTTGCTCACCACTTGCTGTCCCAAGCCCTTCCTTTGGAGCAGCAGCCACCACCTGGCCATCTGGGAAGGTTCCTGCAGTGCACCACAAAACTGTGCAGCTGTGAGACCTACTGGAGTGCAAGGCACTGTCTCCAGGAAGGCCTGTGGGATCAGCCAGCCCAGGGCCTATATTCTAAGGAAATCTAGAATCTGTAATAAGGAAAGTTGTATTTTTTCTGAGGAGGCCCAAGGCAGTTAGTTTCTTATAAGGCTGATATTGTCATGGAGTACAAGAATGTTCATGCTAAATGGAAAATGAAAGGGGACAACCCCACATTTTATGAAAGAAAACACAAGTGAGTCAGTCTTTAAATCTTTCACCAGATAATTTCTCTCTCATAATGTGCTCTTTCTATCCACTAATTTGACAGTGTGTTCTTTAAACTGTAGGTATTTGATCAATGTCCCTGGGTAAGTTCATCTGGCTGATGAAACAAAACAGAAATATCTAACGACAACGTCTGGCACAGGTACAAACACAATCAGTATCTCCAATTTATCTTGAGATTGCATGCAAAGTACTCTGAAACAAAAACACACTACAGCTCTTCTATTTTTTGATGTTGAAAGATTTAAAAAAGTGTAATCCACATTGAGCTTCTGCATTTCACCAGCCAAGACTGAAAAGTGTGTATTTTTAAAGGGCAACAGCACTATTCATTGTTACTGCTAACTTTGTGCAACTGTGTAGGGATTGGGTTTTTTTTTACTCTTCCTTATGGAATTCCTGTAAGCACTTTGCCAAATCCTATGTAATGTTTAATTCATACAGCTTTCCTTTTCTCCTGTTTCTTAAGTGAGGTCATTAAGCTAAAACTTGAAATGGAAACTCATGCATCCACGTTGAAGGCTGAAGAACAAACCACAAAACAGACCGGAGCAAAGTTAAAGCTGTGCACTTAAGGAATGCTGGGATTTTTCTGAATGTTTCCAAATCAGGCACAGTGTTTCTAGTATTTACAACTGGATCTGTGTGCTGTTTTTAGAAAGCAGCTAGTGGTTAATGATACTTGTTTTAAGTATTTAGTCAATCAAAAACAATAATATACCTTTGAAATTTGTTTTCATTGGTTCCACCAAATGAATAAAACCAGCAGCAATTTCTATGCCTGGATGATTCTTACTGGGTAAGATTACGAACTATCTTCTTGCAAGACACACTTTTAGAATACAGAATGTGTGTTCAATTATTTTTACCTGGTTATTCTATTTTCAACACGAAGACTTCTACCAGTTACTCAGGTAGAATGATTAATCTTTAATCCCTACTATCTAGCAAGTCATATCATCTACCTCTAGTCTGTCTGCCTTCTCCTACTGTCCAGCTAAAAGGAAAAAAATCTGGTGAACTTCTACATAAAGCATTAGATTCAGTCAAGAATGAAGGAGAGGTAAACATATTCGTAGGTTTCTTTTTAGGTTTGCATCAGCAGAGGCTCTGATGTTATTTGGGAGTGTCTAACTTACACTGAGCAGTGTTTTTTCTTGCTCTGGTATATCAGAGAAAACAAGATCACAGTCCTGTGTAAATGCACTAGGGAATGTAGAAACACTGAATTAGACACATGTTCCACTTTCTTTGTGCCTGAATCACCCTTGTCAAGAGCTTCTTTAGAGACATTATAGTGCAATCTGTCATTCACAGAAAGGAACACATGGAGTGTAAAATGCCGTTACTGGAATTTATCAAGAGCAGCTTCCATAACCTGCTACATTGTAAAAATGTTCAGGTTTTAGCATGCCAACAGAGATTCAGCACTGATGCCTTCAACAAATAGGAAGCACATGGCACATTAAGCTTGTTTCCTCTCCAATCCACAGTTCAGTTTTAGAGGATACACATGAAGAGAAAACTCGGTCATCAACTGCCCAGGTCAAAGAGGCAAAGCCTTTTCTTGTGTGACTGAAGTGGGGAGTCACATACAGCAAATGGACTTGGCAACTTTCCCTTTTTCCTTCTGGGGCTGAACAGCCATCAGAAGATACACAGAAAGTACTGTGATCAGTCAATGACCATCTGCCCATGAAAAGTACGCTGTGGTGGAGTGAGGCCAGAAATGGGAAATTTCATGGGCAAGGTTGTTCAGCCTTTCTCAAAAGAGACACCAGGTAATCGTGTTGGGTCTCTGAATCAGACACTGATGAGAAGAACACTAACAGCATACCGAATAGACACATCATCAGAATGAAATAAACCTGCCTTGAACTCCAGAGTTTAGACTGGATTTGAACCCCTGCAGCTTTGCTTGGTTTTGATCCCAATGTCTCAATTCAAACTAAACTACATTTTTACATGCCCAGAAGAGTTAATCTTCTTAATATGAAGTTAATATCTGAGTCCATTTCTACAGTGAGCTCAAAACACAGACACAAAGGAATGGAGAAAACCAGTTCCCGCTGGCTGCCATGGGGTTTGCTGGTGGCTCTCCCATTTGTTGGGGCATATCATTCCTACAGGCAGAAAAGGAACTCATCTTTCTGTTGTAGGTGAGCATGAATGCTTAATATTCTGCATTTAAAAAGAGATAAATAGCCCTGTATATGCCATAAATTTTAACTAAATGATAATATCAAGTACTACTAGATTTTTGCATAGCAAATACTGGACAGACTTTCTCAGAAAGTTCTACCCAACATATAAAATTACTATTAATTATCGTTGCTAAATAGGATGGGTTAAGTAGAGTTTATCATTAAAACATAGGATTATTCAAATTCTAACTTCTAATGTGAGTTTGGAGGGCAAGGGTTGACCCTTGAAAGTAAGGTCATATGGTTCTTTTGGTTTGTTTACATGAAATAGGAAGGTTCTGCTGATTATTACAGAAATCTACACTCTCCATTTTGTATACTAATGAAGAGTTTTTAGAAGGAAATATGGAGAGTTTTGTACCTAAAACAGATTTCATAAAACTATACATTCTTGGCAAACTGGTTGGACATATTTAACTTATATGTGCCTAATCTGTATTTTTACAGGATTTTTCTGTCCAACACTTCTGCTAGCTATACATTAATTCCATGCAGAAACACACACATCTGGGTGTTAACATTTGTGCAAGATTTGATTGGTTGCATATTTGCCTGTGAATTTTCAGATGTGGGCAAAGAAAATATTATTTCTTGGGGACTATACAAGGAAATAGTTTAAGTCTTCACATGACATCATATTATTCAGCAGCAGCAGATTATCAACCTGTAACACCACACAGTACACAGTAACTTGTTGTTTATTTAACATATGGGAGGAAATGTGTCTGCTTCATCAAATTCTACATATCATGATCATTTAAACTTTGCAGCTTCTACAGCACTTAGAAAAGTGCCCTTTATGCTCAAAACAGTTGAGCAAGAATCACATTATGGGTCTCCAGAGATCAAATAAGTTTTCTCAGAAGAAAAATAAACACATATGCTTAATTGATGAGGGTTACATAATATCAACAATATCTCAACACCTTCAGAGTCTTGAAAAACTAGCACAAAGGAAATACACACCAAGAAAAAAATCTTGCACCTCTTGGCTGCTTTCAGTGTACTCTGAGAGATGTAACCAGATATATAAATGTTCATCTTCTTGTCCCCAAGGAATAGAATCAATTTAATATTATCTTAGATATAATTTTATAATAATTAAGAATAATAATGTGATTTCACTTCCTAAAACGTTTGCCTGACACTGAAGAAAAAAGATTTATGCATTCTTCAGAAACAGTTCCTCCTAGTGACAATGCTAGTTCCAAAATACTGCTGAGATCTGTGTCATCCTAGACTGTCTGCCACTCTCTGTGCCAGATGCCTGAGAGACATTCTTCAACGCAATTTCTAACTTTTACTTCCATAAACATCCTTCTTATCTCATGGCAAATCCTCTTTCCCTGCTACTCTTTCAACTGCTTCAGAATCCTGATCCAGAGCTCACAGACCTGTCGAGACTCACTCCATTAACTTTTTGTGTTCAAGGTGTTTCTCCCACCACACAGCTAAGGTAGGAGACTAGCAAAACCTTTCCTATTCTCTGGACACTTATTACAAGGTTAAACAGTTTGCATAATTAATGATAGTAAATGCAAAGCATCTTATGGAATATGAGAATGAGGAACAAGGTCCATAGATGTTCTCAAAATTCTGTCAGAGATGCATCACTCATCACCATAGAGATTTTTGTCATGTGAGGTTGAAACACTAAACCAAATGAGTCACTAATGTCAGGCAAACTATAAGCCCTCCAATTACCTGAATGCAGTCAATGCGCTTTAGGGTTATATTGCACACTTCTGCCTTGGAGTTGGCAGAGCTTATTTATCCAACAGGGATTTTCAGAACCTTCTGGAGCTGGAAAAAAAGAATAAAGCTATTGACTTTGAAAAAGAGTGTATAAAAATAAAGAGAGGTCCTGGCTCCTTACTCCACCGTCTGTGGCCCCAGGCCACAGAGGATTTTGAGGTGACCATGGGCATTCTGTCAACTTGAATTCCCTCTAGTTGAAACCTTCCCCCCTGACGTAACATCCTCATCCATTCTGCAGCTGTGGAGAAAAGAGATGTCTTATCAACAAAATTTATACTGTCCCAACCCTCCAATAGTCTCTCATCTAGCTGAAGACTGTCTTATTTAAGACCAGAGATCTCTGCAGTCACTCTGGGCTGATCCAGCAATCCCTGGATCATCTGGATCATTTGTGATATCTACACTCCCCTCTGGGATGTAGCTGGGACCATGCTGGAACCTTTCAGTTTGCAGTCTTTGTTCATTATTTTTGCTCTGATCCTTTAAACTAATGGTCCTACCTTTTTCCCCTATATTCAAATGTCTCAAAGAGCAGTTTAACAGATTAAGAAAACCATCTTCAGGCACATCCCTCTCCTTGATGTATTCATACCACTCATTCACCTCTGTCAGCCACAAAGTTGGCATACAGTTTGGCATTGAATACATTTCCTTCCCTTATGTGTATTAAACATGCTCATTACATTACAGCTTCCACATCATAATTCACATAACTCACCCAATTATACTTCTTTACTTCTTCTCTTCTTGAAAGCTGAAGCTGTCTTCAGGATGACTGTAAGGCCAAATTCTCAGACTTCTTCAGTGCATGTCAGATGCTGCTGCTAACCTCCTTCCACTTAAAAATAAACAGGAGCATATCACCCTCACCCACAACTGTATTTGTTTCAGGATGTCGATTAAAAAAAAAAAAAAAGAAAGAGAGAGAAAAAAACCCTCTCGTTCTCTAAAATTCTTCCTAGATTTTGTCCAGCTTGTCTCATGTTCTGTTCATTCCTTCCACCACTTCTCTTATATGACTGAAGTGAGAGACAGTTCAAAATTAAGGTGATGTTTGCCAGGTTATACCACTCTGATGTAGATATGTTACTGTTTAGAAAAAGGTTTGGATTTAAATAAATTCTAATCTGTGTTTCCATTAATTAAAATTAAATAAATGTTAATTAAAACAGCCAGATTACATAAATACATAAAATTCAGAGATGTGTGTTTGTATTCACACACTTTAAAGAGTAATTTCCTTATTGTTTTCTGCCCATAGCAGGTAGCAGATATAGAAAAATTGTAGTTGCACAAGAATCCCATTCTTTGCAGCTCACTGTCACTCAATGAAATCTTCAGCCCTATCCCTTGTATCAACCTCTTCAGCAAGTTATGGTGAGAATGAAACAACTACAAATTACTGCAGCAGTGACTGAACTCTGTGAGAAGAACCAAGAATTGTTGAGTCTCTAGATGGTGCAAAGTTAAGCCCCATTTTGCGAAGTCCCATTTTGTTTTAACTGTCTCCATTGCTAAATAAAATAGGGCTGGGAACCCCTCTCTGTTCCTGAGGCTAAGTGGCATTTGTCACTAGGTCTTTGGGTCTTTTGGCACCTCTGTNGGGGTTTTTGGCCCTCTTGGTGTTAAAAAAAAAAAAAAAAAAACAAAAAACAAAAACACCTATGTCTTGAGGGGTTCTAGTTCCGAGTGTCAGAGATAATGTAAGGAAATGCATTGTAAATTGTTCAAGTGATATTTTCATAACAGGAAACCAAAGGAGGGAGTGGACTGAGAGGATGGAAGGGTTTTTGGGACAGCAAAAATTTCTGGAAGAGTGTTGGATGACTAGAATAGTGCAGGACAGAGGGAGTCAAACCAGATGCTGTCTAGCACAACTAAAGCCGTGCCTGGGTGCACAGTAGCAGCCACATGGTGTGCTTAACTCATGTCCCCTCCTTGCACTATGCAGCATCAGTGTTTGCCGCCATCAGCATCTACTTCCAGGGGAGATTTTGTGTCCTTATGCACCTCACCATGCACATATGACTTGGCTGTTGGAGGAAATACAACATGGTATGGCACCCCAGCAACAGATTGTTTTTTCTTAATCAGTATGGTATAGAGTCTTAGTCCTGCCTGCTGAAGTGACTTAGCTGACTGAAACCAATTCAGTGTTCACTGGGCTGGCCTTTTCTACATCTCAAATAAGCAACAAAGTCAATCTTACCATAGTAATAAAGTCCTTGTTTATAAGTAAAATAAAACTGATGAAAAAAAGAAAGGAATGAAAAGGGATACCAGGTTTTTCTCTGGGAAGTAAAAGGTCCCCAGCATATTTGAGCTGATTCAAGAACCTATGAAATAAAGTAGAGAAGACATCAAAGGACAGAGACAGAATTAACTCAGCAAAAAGGAGGTTGAAACAATCCATAGAGGAAAATACAAAACATTGTCACAAGTTCAGAAGTAGCAAATTTTTTGGGGGAAAGTTGATCCATTTTTAAATTATATTTTAGTTATTTAAACTATCTAGTTTTCCACAAAGCTGTTCCTGTAGTTTTGATCTGTACACAAAATTTCTCAGAAAATTGCAAGACATAACAAGCAACTGAATTGCACTTCCTAATTTCTGCAAATAAGGCAATTTACTTATTTCTTAATAAACCACTGGGAGTTGAAAGGAACTGAATGCATTCTGAAATGTTATGAAGTTTTCCTTACAACAAATAATAGTTTTAGTTTTAATTTATGCTGTTTGTTTTTCATTTTCCCAACAATTAAACAAAAATGTTTGGTTTTCATTTTCCCAACAGCAAATCATAGCAATTATTTAAAAGGGGGAAAAAATCCCAAACCTGAACAAGCTGCAGCTAAATCCATCAGTATTTGACATTCATATCTCTGTGTGTTACTTGCTAACACTACATTACATTTCAGCTTGCCTCAATCTTGCAGAATTTAAAATATGGGTATGTTTATGAGCATACTACATTGCACAGACCATGGAAGAACTTACGCAAGCTCTTTCTAAAGTGAAGGAAAAAAGTCTACGTATCTGTGTATAGTCCTTGGTCCCTAAATTTTGACAAGGACACCTGTGTCTGGGGCCCTTGGTTGTTTAAGAGGCTGCACTTCGTTCTCTTGCCATGGATACAGAAGAGGAAGGGACCCCCAGAATCCTCTTGTATCATCATGCACCAGGAAGGGGACATGCGTTCCACTTATTTGCAGGTGGGCAGGAGGGTTGGTGGCTGCTGCTACTAAGGTAAGAGATTTCTTACCATGGTGATTACATCTGTGAATCATCTTTGACAGACTGGGGAAGGTTTTACCGGGCTTAACCTATCTGGAAGACTAAAGGATGTTAAGGACAAGCCTAGCTTCCTCTCAGCAGCGGTCGGAGCTGAGTATTAGAGCCCTCTAGTGAGGTTTCTAGGAGTGGATCCCCGCCTCCAGCCCGTGGGGCCGAAGGAGTCACTTTCCTTCCTCAGGGAGAAGCGAAATTCCCTTTCTGCTGCAGGAGACGGCCGGGAGTTTTCTCCCCTTTAGGAAAAGGTCCCCCGGGAGCGAGGGTTCACCTGCCCCGCTGCCACCTGAATGGCCCAGAGATGCTGGGGGTGCCCCTGGCCCGGGACCCCCCCGGCTCCACCGCCGCTGCTGCACGAAGGGTGGCAGTGCTAAGCCCCCATCCCCGCGGCGGACATCTCGCACCCACCGAGCGATGGGACTGCGGCCGAGCCCCCGGAGCTATCTGCTGCCCGGGGCGGGGGAAGGCAGGAGGAAAGGGAGGGAAGCCTCTTCCTAAAAATACTCCCCGGTCAAATCTCCGTGAGCCAGGGATGGAGATGGTAACAAAAATGCCTTGAATCAGTAGGAACAGTGAACAATCTTCGTGCTTTCCTCATCATCTTGGAATAATCAGCGGAATTAACTGAGGTCGAGGAAACAGGCTGTTGGGTTAGTTGTGGGAGGCTGTGAGAATAGGGGGCAGCCATTAAAAGAAACATGATCGCTATTCATCAACTCGGAAGAGGGGAAAGGAGGAGGGAAAAAAGAGACCTTCGTGGCTGGAGCTCATACCAACCTGGTCTATCTCTGATCAAGAAGATCCCTGGAAACAAGAAGTTTACAAATATTGTCAAACTGATGCTTGTAGTGTGATTTAAGTTGTCAATCCCGCAGAAGCCCACCAGAAGTTTAGATTCAATACCCTGCATTTCTGGCTAGTTATTGCCAATCCCCTAAGGCAGAAAGCTCTCTCTCTCTCTCTCTCTTTATTTTAACCATATGTGCCTTTTGTTGTTGTTGTTGTCTTGTCTGTTAGCTGTACACTGTGTGCTGAGAGAGTCCCCTTGTGCCGCGGAGCATCTGAGGCGGTCTCCGCAGCCGGGAGTGGGGCGGGGGCTGGGTGGGCACCGTCCAGGGCCCCCCTCCTGTTCCCCCCGGTCCTCCCCCCAGCCGTCTGTGGCGTCTGGGGAGGGGGAACACCCCAAATAAACATCGATGCTGGGGGTAACTGCCGGCAGGGTGCTGATGGCAGAAGTGGGTGAAAACTCTCAGCCCCTCGCCCGAGATTGAACAAGGATAATATAAAAGTAATCAGGACCGGCCGCTTTAGTCGGCTGGGGGGGCTATCGTGTTTCGTGGGGAGCTCGGGAGGTTACAGCGCCTTGAGCTGGGGACACAGTGCCGCCCCCGGGGTCTCATTTCACCGGGGGCGGCCGGGAGGCGGGGGCGGGAAGGTTCACCGAGGCCAACTCAGTCACGTCCCATCAGGCCCCCATCTCCTAATTAATACGTCTCTTTCGAAGATGTTATTCGAGCATCTCCAGCTCCGGGCTGGAGGCGAGCGGCGGAGCTGCGGGCGCGGGGAGCGGGGCGGCTCCGTGGGGCAGAGGCTCCGCTCCCGTGGGCTCCAGCAGAGTCCCCCCGGTGCCCAGCACCCTGCCCCGCACCCACCAGCGCTCTCTTTCAAGCGGAGTTTGTTAGCATAATCGAGTTACCCGCTACATATCTGAAATCCTTGAGCCGTCCCCTTGAGGAACGGTGCATTGCGAGCAGCAAAAGCTTTGAATTATTCCTTTCGCCCCAAATCAGGGAACAACAAGCAATTATTGTTTGTCTTAATTTAGCTATGTGCAGTGATCGTCTGCCGTGCTTTCCTTTCAGTCGAGACAGCAACTTAGTGCTATCTCTGATGGGATAGATTCGGGGTTTTAAACGAAACGCAAAAATAAATAAAAGCGTGAATAAATAACGGGAGGCTGGGGGAAACAACCCGCGGATCCCGGCTGCAAAACTGCCTCCGGGAATCCCGGGTGAGTTTTGGCCGCCTAAAGGAGCCCCTGCCCCCCCACAGAAAAACGTGCGAGTCCGGGGAAACTGAGCTGAGCCCCCGGGTTCAGAGATGTGGGACAGGTAGGCCAGCATGTCAGCAAAGGTCGCTATGATTAATTTTTTAAAAATAAATAAATTAATAAATGTGTAGCAGGAGTAGAAGCTTAATTGCGGTAGGCTTTCAGTCTCGGTAAACCCCACCGGTTTTAAGCGGTAAGCATATTGCAGCCCCTCCAAAAGGAAAAGGGAAAAAAAGAAACTTTTTTTTTTTAAAAAAAAAGCAAATAAAAAGAAAAGGAAAGAAAGAAACGAAAACTTGGAGTTGTCTGTCATTTTGGTTGCTCTCGCTACAGTCCTCTCCACGGTAGTGTACATCTGCGGGGAAGATGTGTTTCTTTCTGGCATGTGAAAGTTGTGGGGTTTATCATTTGTTCGCTACCCCTGTCGATAAAAGCGCCCTTGGAGGGGCCCTGTCTCCCTGCCCTGCCCACGCGTGGAGCCGAGGCTGGCAGGCCGGAGCGGTCGTGTCCACAGCCCTGTGACAGGTTTGTCCCGAGCCCAGCTCGGTGAAAAGGATGAGGGGCTCCGCAAAAGCAGTGGTCCAGGAGGCTGGCAGAAAGGTGTCGGGCAAGAGCTCGGGTGAATCTGCTCCTGTCTTTAACAGGAACGATGAGGGCCTGCAGCCTCCCCCACGGGCTGCTGTCTACAAGGAGACGATGAAGGTACGGCCGAAAAGGCGATTTCCAGGCAACTGCGGCTCTACCTTGGCACTCACTCGTGGGCACGGAGCAGTTCCGTGCAAGGAAAGGCTCCTCGGAAGAAAACCGGCAGCCCACTCCCCGTTCCTCAGCCAGTCGGTGCCACAGCTAATAAAAGGAGCGTCGCGATAAAAACCACCTCTTTATTTCACTCCTGTTTCCCAAAAATTATGTTGGCACTGACGATCCTACCCTGCTCCTCGGAGGGATGAGGCCGAGTGGGCCCTCGGCAAAGTGACCCCGGCAACAGGGCAGTGCAAAAATTTGGATGGGCTCAGCTAAAACCTTCCACGGCAGCTAAACGGGAGAGAGCTGGCAGCAGCCAGGCAAAACAATCTCGTCTGTCCGGGGACAAACGTGAGCAGGCGATTCGGTCCTCCTGTTCTGAAATATAATGGCAGGGAAAGAGAGCCTTCGCAAATGCCAAAAAAAGGTTCTTCTCCTGATCGCCTGTTTCTCTCGCAAGACACTACAATGCGATTTGCCCCGTGCCGCGCCTTTGCAGCCAGTATCTGCTCCGTCTTCCAGCATGTAGGAAATTTTTTCTCTTTCCCTAAAGATAAAAGCAGTTATGCAGAATTTGGATCCAGATGTCACTAATTTACAATTGCTCTAGGACGCAAGCTGATACAGGGTGCCCGGGAAGGGGGTAGCCCTGCCTCTGCCCAGTTCTCTGAGAAGTGAACTTACGTTACATGCAAGCTGCAGCCTGGCTAAGGCAGCCTAAAGTGAAAGCGCCTACGGAGGAGCCGGCGTGTAAACTCTGTACTCACATTTTAGGGTGCTAAGAAAACCCTTTCTCATATCTAAATCTATGCAACAGGTTTTGACATCTCCTTTCCAGCTAGGGCGAGCAGCTGCTCCCGTTCACATTCAACCACTGTGGTTGTGAGATGGAAGGAGAGGAAGGGGAGTCCGGTATATCCCCAATAAACGTGGGGCGACCGAGCACGGTAGCGGGGAGGCGGGAGACACAGCTCAGACCTCGCTAGCAATTTTCATTATTTCCACGGTCCCCGTCGCGGAAGGGAGTGAAAGGCACACAGTGTGTGTGCGCAGAGGTCGGGGACGGGAGAGGGGATTTGTGTTTCTGTTGCCGTTTTTGCTCAGAGCAACGTTGGAAGCAGAGCGGTTGTCCCGTCCCGTCACTGCTCGCTACAGCTGCGGCTGTGAGCTATCTAGCCGCTTAGGTTGGCTAGGAAACGCTGAGATCGGGATGCTTTCGTTTACAAACAAGCACAGTTTGAATTCTGCAGCGATCGGCCGTAATCGAGGCACTAAGCGGTCGAGAGCTCATTTTGTAAAGGAACGGAGGGATCATCATGAAAGGGAGCTTTACCGACCCGTCACCGACATGACCGATTTTGTTTTAAACGAATTTGAGCTGTTCTTTTCTCGACCTGAAAAAGAAGCCTCTATTTTCTGTCCCCGGAGGATCCAGGGCGGGAACCGCCAGCTTGCCACTGTTTCCTTATGGCAGCACTCGTGAAAAGGCCGGACGGACAGGTAGGACACACAGCTTTCACAGCGGAGTGCACTCGAGAAAGTACGGGCGTACGCCTCGGATATGCACAGGCGTTCGGACATGCTGGGAGCTGGACACGGTTGATCCACTGCCCCCCTACCCCGCNCGCCCGGGCCGGTACGGAGACTCGGTCCGTCGGCCGCGGGGGCTCGGGCTGCGAGGCGGGGAGCCGCAGTCCGGTCTCTTGTGGCCTCGCTAAATCCCTGACGCGCCGGGGCGGCAAAAAAGGTACCGTGGCAAGAACCCACAATTGCAGAGACCTCTCCTGTCAGGACTGCAAACAGCGTAGAAAGTGCTTGTGGGATTAATTATTATTTCTCAGCAAAAGGAGAACATAACAGGCCATGGAAACAATCCCAGTTTGTGGCCGGGAGGCTCCTCCCGAGTGCCCTCACCTGGGCGATCCCCGGCGCCAGCCTCCGCCCCGGCGGTCCCGTTTGGCCGCCACCCCGTGCGCGGCTCCCGAGGAGGCACCTAGGCTCCCTTCACCAGCTCATCGCACCCTCTCCCTCGACCTTCCAGCTTGCACAACCTCTCTCACTCGCCTTTCACTTTGTGTAGACCGAAAAGGGACGGGAAGCGATACGGGTCGCTGCCCCGCAGAGTCGGTAATCTTAAAACGCGGTGTGTAAAGGGCACGCGTGGGTAATAAGGCTCCGTTTAATCAAGCGAAGTGTTTCTGACTTTCACACTTTTACATGTGTTCCTTCCTGGACGAAATACCCCGACACGCTCTTGGAAATCGAGTATAAATAAATGTCCGGCGTCCAGTGATCACAAATGCCAGCGCCCTACACGCTGGAGCGTGGTGGGGCACGGCCGGCGATTCATGGAGAGGCAATCCCTCTCCGGCCCCGTATCATCGTGCCTTCTTCTTGCTCCCGGGCAGGTACGAGAAGCGTGTAATGGGATCCCAGGTCATGAACAGGGTCTCCATTGTACATGAGAGGCCCCTTCCCTATAAAACTCTCCAACAGTGGTTACTGGGCGCTGGGGAGGGGAGCTATAAGGGAACGCATTGAGAAAGACATTTTCCTGCAAGGGCCGGAGACGGGCTTTTCTCCCCACTGCAGCCGCGGGTGCCAGGGGCGGCAAAGCCCGCTCTCCGGAGCGGCAGGGCCGGGATGGGGCTGCGGGATCCAGACGGGGCGGCGGGGCCCAGCCGGGAC
>VZRM01003707.1:4198-64718 GCA_013397955.1 Grantiella picta | reverse complement strand
CCTGCCTGCGAGCACCTCCACAAGAACGAGAGCGTCCTGAAGGCCAAGGCGGTGGTGGCCTTCCACCGGGGCAACTTCCGCGAGCTCTACAAGATCCTGGAGAGCCACCAGTTCTCGGCGCACAACCACCCCAAGCTGCAGCAGCTCTGGCTGAAGGCGCACTACATCGAGGCGGAGAAGCTGCGGGGGCGACCCCTAGGGGCGGTGGGCAAGTACCGGGTGCGCCGCAAGTTCCCGCTGCCCCGCTCCATCTGGGACGGCGAGGAGACCAGCTACTGCTTCAAGGAGAAGAGCCGCAGCGTCCTCCGAGAGTGGTACGCCCACAACCCCTACCCGTCCCCCCGGGAGAAGCGGGAGCTGGCGGAAGCCACCGGTCTCACCACCACCCAGGTCAGCAACTGGTTCAAGAACCGCCGGCAGCGGGACCGCGCCGCCGAGGCCAAGGAAAGGTACGGCTCCCCACGGCTCCCCATGGCTCCCTACCGCTCCCCACGGCTCCCCGACCCCGGTGGTCGTCCCGAGCCTCCAGCTCTGCCCCGGTTCCGGCTGCGGAAGGCCCGCAGGGAGGGCATGGGCTATCCGCCTCGGGGGCGCCCAGAGAACCAGAGGCGAGCGAGCTAGGCGCTCGGCGAAGGCGTCTGTCCGCCAAAAGTAGCCCCGGGAGAGGCGGCCCAGACACCTTCCCCACCGACACCCCACTCCCCGCACAGCCGGCGCGGCGGCCTCGGGGCAGCCCCTGCTGCCAGGGACGCTTCACACGGCCGGCGGCGACTCCTGGTTAAGCAGCGTTGCCGCCTCCTCCCCGGCGTGGAGCCCAACCGGGCTCCGCGGCCGGAGGTGCCTGTGCGGGGCCGCGGCCCGTCGGGAGAGGCCGGCGGCTGCGGGGCCCAAGGGCAAGGGCTCCGCGCCCCTCGCATCTGAGTGTCCTTGAGGGTTACCCCGGTGCAGAAAGAGACAGCCGAGGGGCAGCCTGGAACGCGGGGGTCCGAACGCTGGCTGTAAATGCGTCCTCTGTCGTCGGCTCCTGGCGTGCGGCAGGAGACCTGGACAAGGATTGAGTGGAGCAACTTCTTGCCTCGCTCATGACATTGCAGTTCTTATTTGCTACCCAGCAAGGTATTCATGAACGCATGTCATTAGGTGTATGTTCTTAGGCCGAATGTGATTCTGCGTCTGTGTTTTTCACGTTAAGCGGAGTGAGTGGACCATTAATCGCCGGCAAGAGGTTAATGCCTACCTCCCTGGCTATTTGGGATGACTTTTCCATCAGCAGTCCCTGTGCCTTAGGAAGAAGGTTCGAAGAAGCAGAAAGGGTCCTCTTACTGCGTTTACTAGTTCACTGAACTGCCCGGTCCGTACAGGCAATCGTATGATCGTATGATCTGGGCGGTTAATTAGCAGATCAGAAATCTCATGTAGATCCATGCCTCCTAGGAGACTTCTGTCATTCGTTTCTACCAACCTTGTTTTGGAAACGGGCAGCGCCGCGGCCGTACTGCTGTGCAGCCCGGTAGGCTCGGGCACAGATTTGTTCTGTTCATTTCCCAAAACGCTTTAATTTTCTTTCAAATCCTCACAAGTGTTGGTTTTAGGAGATGTTAGAGATCCTTTTTATTGCTGATAGCAGGGACTCACCTTCAAATATCCAAAGGAAATGAAAGTTACACTTATTGCTTTCCTTTTTTTTTTTTCCCGGGGAATCAAATTTTAAAGGTCTCAAGAGACAAATAAGATTTTTGACATTGAAAAATACACTCAACCTAATATTACACTCCAGGCGTTGGAAAACAGATCATTCATGGGATTGCCATCCACTCAAGGAAACTTGTTCAAACAGAGCTTTCTTGTTCTTGTCTACTTTTATTTTTTTGGCACTAAGTGTCTCCAGCCACATCCTGCAGCCCTTAGTGAGGAAAACCCGTCAGTGCAATAGCTTAACTTCTCTCGACCAAATCCTGCAGGACAGGGCCCCTCTGCCAGATTGTGTGCTTCAAAACTTCCGCAGAAGCTTTTAAATAGACTTGCATTGCCTTCAGTATTTCAGGCAAAACGATGTCTAAAGTATTTCTACCAGGGCTATGTCTGGAGGCCGCGTAAGCTTTGCCTGGACCGCAGCCCCGACCCCCCCTTGCCGCTCACATTTCAGAAAAAAAAAAAGCCAAAAAACCCGATACAGATATATAAATATATAGGTGTATCTGCAAGGGCTTGGCCAGCCTCCAGCGATTTCTTGGTATTTACCCGGTGATGAATTTTGCAACTATGTCCAGCCTTTCCGAGCCTTTGTCGGCAGGCGCACCGGTGGTGCTGGCTGCCCCCGCCGCGGAGCCGTGCGAGGGCTATCCTGGCTGCGCCCACGCCGCCCGAGCAGGGGACGGAGGAACAGCGGCGGGCGTGCGGAGCATTTCCCGAGACGGTCGGGGAAATCAGCGGGTTAACTCTGTTCGCTTTCCTTATCGTCCATATTGGGCTATGTTTTGAGCTTTAAGCTCAGGGCGAGGGAAAAAAAATAAAAAAACCACGCGTCCAGTTACTTAAGCAAAAGACATTCCCTCCTGATGTGAGCCCAGGAGGCTGTTCTGCTGCACGGAACCATCCTGCCTGCGGCCTGCCGGTCTTTGGCCTTCCCAGGAGAAATCATGGCCCAACTTCTCTTCAGCTTTAGAGCAGTTTTAAAGTTAAAAGTTTTTGGGGTTTTTTGGGGGATTTTATAGGTAATGTCTTCCTTCCTTCCTTCCCTTCCGCCCCCCTCCTCACGCTGTGCAAACCCTTTGGAGGCAGAAAATTACGGTTTGGCAAAGTGACACTTTCCACTGGGCTAGTGGGAGACTCTGTTTACCAGCTCAGCGGACCTTAGACCTAAGTGCCAGATGAAGAGGCCTTGGAGGTTTGCAGAGTTTTAAAACCGACTGTTTTTGCACTCCCCTCGGCTCGCTGCTCCCCGGAGCCAGCTCCCCGCAGTCCCCGCTCCCGCGGTGCGCACCCCGGAGCGACGGCCACATGGTGATTTCCCTCCCTCTTTTCTGTTTCCTATAGGGAAAACAACGAGAATTCCAACTCCAACAGCCACAATCCGCTCTCGGCGTCAATGAACGGGAATAAGACAGTTTTGGGGAGCTCAGAGGACGAGAAGACGCCGTCAGGGACCCCGGATCACACCTCCTCCAGCCCCGCGCTGCTGCTCAGCTCCAACCCCGGGCTGCAGCCCCTGCACGGCCTGGGCCACCCCCAGGGCCCCAGCGCCATCCCCGTGCCCAGCGCCGACCCTATGCACCACCACAGCTTGCAGGACTCCATTCTCAACCCCATGTCATCTAACTTGGTCGATCTGGGCTCTTAAAACCGTGTACACGCTCCCTCCTTTGCGCCAGCCCTCCTTCACTCAGTTTTTTCCTTTTTTTTTCTTTCTCCTTAATCTTACCAGGGACTTTGAAAGCCATGACAAACACCTTATTGGATGTGTTGTGCCCTTTGGCAGCAGGCTGGCTGCAGGTTTGCAAGGTAGTGGACTCCTCTGTGGGTAGCTGATGTTGTGAAAAGCCTTAAGGGTTGCTTACAGGCAGTTTCAGGCGTGTAAGGACTGTTGGACAGGAGCCGTGATTTTCGCGTCAGACTGTAAGGCTGATCGGGATAGCAGCTCATTCCAGCCTTAGCTTCACGAATCTCTCAGTGGTGTCACTCGATTGGGCCGGTCTGTGTGGGAAGAGGCACATCGCAATATTTTTATTTTTTTCGGGGGGGTGGGGAAGAAAGGGGAACGCAAGGCTGCTGTTGCCATGCCTGTTTGAAAGTTACACATCGCTCCCGTTATTCTATTGTAGTTATGTATCCGTGGCAGGTGTACGATGTACAATTTCAACTAAGAATACAAAAGTTGTAGTCAAGATATAGCAGCAACATGCGCTCTAGGCAGACTCTGTAACCTTCTTGTAGCTGATGCTATGCAGAGAGACAGCTTCTTTGGCCTTGTCCATGTGGTGCTTTCGCCATTTGCTGGGTGGGAAAGGAAGTGACGGCCCGGCTCCGGCCCGAAGGAAGGCAGAGGTAGATTTTCCCCTCGGTGTGGAACGCGGGCTGAAGAGGGCTTTAAAAAGAAAAGAGGAATTGCTGCTCAAGTTTAGATCTAAACGACAGTATCAAACGCAAGTCTCACTCACCTTAGTTTTGTTTATTGTTTATATTATGTGAATACATTCTTTGGAAAATATTTCTGCTTTTATTTTATAATAAAATTTAGAAATCTAACTCGGCGTATGGTTGCTTCACTCGCCCACGGGGTGTTTTCGGGCTCATCCCTGAGCGGAGCAGGCGTCCTGCTGGGGACGCCGGGGAAGGCGGTGTCGGGTGGTCAGAGCCCCTGCCCGGCTTGGGATGACCGCGGAGCAGCGCCCGGGCACGACGGGGCCCTTGCCGGCTCGGTCCGGGAAAGCGGTGTGCCCCGGGGGGAGCTGATGTCGCCCTGCGGGAGCGGGGAGCCAAGGGCACAGGAAGGACGGGCGGTGCGGGCCGTGAGGGAAGCGGAGAGGTCGCCCACCTGCTCCCGGAGGGCACGGCAGTGCAGGCTGCTGGCTTTTCCACCCCGGTGTCCGCCTGTCCCGGCAGAAAGCCTCCCCCTCTCTCCCCCACCTCGCCCCGAGCGCGGGTGGGCAAACCGAGCGTGGCCAGACCCAGCTCCGGGGTTCAGCACGGCTGGGCTGCAAACGCCTTTCCAGCGCCTGCGGGACTGATGCTGGGAAAGGGATTTCTCTACTCCTCTTCTCTTTCTTCCCTTCTTTTTAATTTCCTTTCCTGTAAGAACCAGGTAGCAAAAGAGACATGCAAGTTCATTGTCAGTTTGCCCCCTCAAAAGAGCTCAGGACTCTTGCAGCTTCCACCCTCGCTGTCTCTCCGTGCTAGAGAGACATTCGCCTGAATGTGCTATGTGCTTAAAATGTTCTCAGGGCTTGCAAAGGGTTTCATACTTTCCTTTATGTTTTTTTTCTTTAAAATCAATTTATTGTGAAAAATAAACCGAGAAAACGGTATGGCTTCAATCGGGATAGAAATATGTGTAGATCAGCAAAGATCGTGTCCAGGTTTCAGATGCTGGCTGAAATTTCAATCAGTGAGAGTATTGTGCGGGCATTGCCCTAATTTGATATAATCTGGGTCTGGATTAGCGCCTCTCTGCGTTTGCGGGTGTCCGCTAAAAGCACATTTCTCTGAGGTCCCGTTAAAAGTCTGTAGAAGGGAATGCGTGGATGTCGGTAATGGGGAGGTTCGGCCTCCAGAAAAAAAGCTCTCCCTTAGCAGCGGTTATATATCCAGTTTTTTCGTTATACTGGGGTGCAGCGGGGTACAATACTTTCTGGGAGACAATGTGGTATATTCAAGTTTATGTTTCCCCCGCTTCGGCTCTCTTGGATGATTTTTTCAGCAGCAGAGATGATGTGGCTGGTGCCTGTGCTGTGAGAGCATACCAGCGTGGCCTCATGTGCATTAGGTCTAAATAGCAGATCCTGTTATTTCCGTTTAGAGGCATCTAATAATTTTAGCTATGAATTTTATTTCTTTGAAAATAAACATTTTGCAAGTAGAGGAACCACTGCTTCCTAGAGCTACAGAAGATCTCTGCTCCCTGTAAAATAACACACGCAGTGGTGCAATATTGCAAAGAATTAATTAATTGGCTGGTTAATTATTTTGTATTTTTGTAGATATAAATGAGTTTGGGAAGGAAAACAGAATGTCTGGGTTAATAAAACATGGCCTCGAGATCGAAATAAAGCCTTAAGGCTTTGCCCTCTGGAGAAAGAAAAAATGAGAAAGAGTAAAGCCAAGATGGGGAATATTTAAAGAGACGGTATGAAAACAGGATGGGGTTTACGTGGTTAATAAAAGGTCATATCGCACAGAGGAGGCAGAACTCGATCGGGGAAAGTAAATGAAGAGCTGACACGGTGATAAAGGCTCTTTGAGAGAGTGGGATCTGTGAAAACTCATGTACATTTCAGTGAGGATAACTCATATACGGAGAAACTAAGAGAGGGCGAGTCACTGAAGCCAATGAAAGATGGCTAGAAACAGAAACCATGCGGTAAGAAAAAAAAATCTGCAGGTCAATCTGGCATGAAGGGCGCACACAGCTCAAAGCCCCAATGATGGGACGTGTGTAATGCAACCTGAAAACCCGAACATGTTAAGACTCATTTTATCAGACTGTACTTGCCTTAGTACTGATGTTTGGTAAATTAGCCCAAATCCCTCCAATTTTCCACGCACAAAAAAATTTCCCGATAGAGAAATATGCCGAAACTGACGTGACTAATCCTTGGTTTTAAACAGATTAGTTATGATTCACTAGCATTAGGTTACGAGGGACATATCTCATCTCAGGGTTGGTTGTTCCTGGGGTACCCGCATGGGTTTTGGGGCATAAATAAATAGACGGTTCGGCTCAGGCAGGTTTTATCCACGAAAGTCCCCCTGACTATCCTCGGACTAAGGCCAGGATGTGGCAGGCAAACTGCACAGCAGATCCCCTTCGGCTTGGACAATTTGGGGAAGAACAGCCCTCTCTGTCTCTCTCATATATGCACGCAAACATACCTATATATACATACACATGCATACATATTTATGTATGTATGTATGTATGTGTACATATATATTTAAGCAGTATTTGAGCTCAAACTAAAATCTTACCAACTTACACAACGTACTCAGCATTTGAGGCCCCCAAACCTGTAACTGGAGTCATATCTTTAGGTAGCAGGGAGCTGAATATTTACGTGTGCTAGGGCAGAAAATTTTTATGCTGTATTTTGCTACATGAGCGTTCACGGACCTGGTGCTGTGCAGAAGAGAGTCATGAGAGAAATAGCTCATTTGAGACAGAAAACAGTTCTGTCCGTCCTGACAAGGTGCAACTCGTCACCCTGACGGGGAAATACTGATGGATGCGATGAGAGATCGTCCCGACAGGCTACTGGAGATGCGGCGCGATTTCTGTCACTTTTCTGGAGACAGGTAGCAAGTTTAAAGGAGGAAGAGCCCTTCCTACGAGTAGGAGAGTGTATGCCAGAACTTTCTGGTTGAACATCTTCCATCTGCCAGCCCTTGCAGGCTCTCGGGGGTAACCAGGACTCTCATCTAGGCATATTTTTGTGGGCCACCCGCAGTAAGCTACTTTGCCTGTTCTCTCCAAACCTGGCACAGCAGTCTGGGCCTGACCAAGGTCTGAATGTGTGTTTCAGGGGGGCTGCTGCAGCCCCGGAACGAAAAGCTTTGGGAGTGCCCCTGCCTGCCCAGCGATGTTTGTGTAAGGCACTGGGGCTCCTGTTACTAGACCCGGAAACAAAATCTCTTGCCTTCTTTAGGAGAAACAAATGCAGCCCAGTACGAGCAGGCTTTTGCCTTGAACAAACCCTCACTTGAGCAAGACAAATAATGTAGGGGGGTGGCGATGAAAACACTGGGCACGGGCCCTTACTGCAGAGTTCTTTAGCTTCTGCTTAGTGAATCAAAACGCTGAGGCTCAGGCAGCCAAGAAAAATATACTGAAGGGAACTTTCAGTGCTTCAGTACACAAGGAAAAGGTGAGGGTTTTGTCTGAAGGAGAGTAGCTATGGGATTTGGAAAAAAATACATAAACCTCGGAGCCGGGCTACGGGATTAGCTTCTTCCCGTTTTACTGTGGGGAGCGATGCTCAAAGCTTCCCCTGCATGCATCGAGGAGGCGCCTCCTTGCTTGGGAAGAAGGTTCATCTCCTCACCATTAAAATAAACGGGAGGTGGGGGCTGTTCATTGGAGATTTTTTTTCTTCCCTAGGTTTGGGCAAGAAGCTCAATCTACAGCTCTAAATATCAGGTCCGCCTTTATCCGTAGTCCCGGTGTGCAGCTGGCCGGCAGACCACCTCCAGCCCTAGCCGTGTAGGAAAAAGAAAAAAAAAGAAAAAGAAAAAAGAAAAAAAGAGAGAGAAGAAAAGAAAATAATTACATCTAACCCCCCGCCCCCCAAAAAAGCAGACGACCAAATAACAACAAAAACAAAACACAAGCAAGCAAAACCAAAAATAACCCAATCAGACGCACGGAAACAAACTGGAACTTCACCAAGAGTCTGGGACGGAGAGGTTGGTTTAGTGGGAGCTAAGGTGGACAGACAGGTAAAATGTCAAACCAGCAAACAGTGCTGGTAAGGAAAGGATGGTAAGAGAGGAGAAATCACTTGGAAAGATGAAAATCGCACATGTGCTTCTGATGACCCCATCAGATGCAAAGTCCTCCAGGAAATACATATTTGAAACAGCCAGGAAAAACAAACATGCCTTTTATAGACTTACTTGTCCCGCCATGAAAAATGCAAACCTCGGTATGGTGCGTGTGTACCCAGGGGGTGGGAGGGAGGAAAGGGGAATAGATTTTGTAAAGAATCTGTTGAAAGCTACCTTCATCAGGAATATTCATTTGCGCTGCCCTGCTCTCCAAAAATAGGCTGCAGCGTGAAAACCGAGGCAGCATTTGGAGCTAACGCGTGTGAGATGAACATCTGAGTCTGAAAAGTGACTGTCAGGAGCTCGCCTGGGTGTCAACCCAGACAAGACTGGCTGGCAACAGGGAGGAAGAAAAAAACCGGAGTTTGTGAAGTTATAAAAAGAGGGGCTTTATCAAGCCTACAGTTTCCTGCAAAGTTGGACAAAATCCAATAAATCATCTTGGAAGAACGACTTCTAGTCGTGTAGGAGTTTGGGTCTGGGCAGAGGTACTCCCAACCGCGCTACTCCAAGGCGATGCAGTCGTGCTGGAGGTCGGGGAGAGAGCAAGGAACTAGATCAGGGAGCACTTTAGCCGTAAAGGTTTCATCGTTCGTCCCCCCAAACCCCGACCACCCTGTCCACGGAGCCGAACACAGCGCGGGCAGGCTCCGACGGGACATCTGATCCCCGCTTCCCACTTTCCTTCCCTTTCCTTCTCACCTCCTCCGGAAGGTGAGCTCTCTGTTGTCCCCGTGCGGTGCTCGGCTTTTGCCGGCGGCAGGTGCCCCGGGAGGGGGAAGTGGCCCCCTCGGCGTGGGGACACGCGGTCCTTCACAAAGACACGGCGAAGGTGCGCGGCAAGTCAGTCACCCGCGGGTGCGACACCTCTCCCTGCACACCTGGAGCGCTGCCGCGAAGGAGGCAGGTGACTGAACACCTCTGGTTCAGTGGGATGCGTTTAACCGAAATAATAAATATCGTCCTCCTTTTTTGCCCGGAGACCTGTGTGACAGGGCATTAGCAGAGACCGAGGTAGTGACATCCTCGAGGAAGGCCCGACCCCACAACAGGGGGGTCGCTCCGGGGCCCCTCGTCCGTTTCCCTCGACGCCGTGGAACCAAGCGGCCGTCGGGTGCTGTCCGTACCGCGGAGCGCCCCAGCTGTTCCCCACCGTGGGAGCACACGCGGGGCAGGAGCGGGATCTGTGCCCGGCAGAGCTGTCCTCCCGGCCCGCTCCGCTTCGCCACGCACCGCCAAAGCCGGGGGAGAGGCGCAAGGGCACGGCTCTCCAGGGCACAGGGGCTCCTGGAGCCGGTGAACGAGGCTCCCAGGCTCCCGGAGCCGGTGAGCGGGGCTTCCAGGCTGCTGCGGCGCCAGGGACGGGTGGGTTTCTCTCCGTGCCCTGAGATATTCGGTTACCCACGAGCCCAATATCTGCTCGGAGCGAGCATCCGCACCGCAATGCACTGCGCAGCGAGCGAGGCCGCGGCTGGACTGGGGGGAAATGAGGGGACATTGAAAAATTATGAACGGTTTGGGACATCGTTCTTAAGAGCGTGTCGAGAGCACACCCAACAAAAATATCAACAACTGGAATGTCAGGACGGTTAGGAAAGCTCCCGGAACCAAACGAAACCAGACGTGGGGCAGGGAGGTGTTGGCAGCGCTGAGTGGGGTGAGGAACCGGGCGGCGCTGGCCCCACGGGCAGCCGTGGAGAGAGTGGCGTGGGGTTGGCCTTTGTCCCTGAGCAGGTCACCTCGCTGCTTCCCCAAATCTGTGGACGATCCCACCTCACTGGCGCTTTCTACTTTTAGCAGAAACCAAGGCGGTCAGAGAGAAGAGGAGTCGCTGACTGACACCGGGCTCTGCTGCTGCGGGTGTGTGCGGATCCGGCTCTGTCTCCCCGAGTATGCCCAGAAAATGCTTTCTCCCCCATAGGTGTGGCAAATCCCCCCAGGTGTGGTGTCTCTACGGTGTGGTTTAGGCGGGAGGAAAGCCCCAGATCCCTTTTAACTTAGAGGGGACTTTTTCCTTTTTTTTTCGGGTGAGACCGGTACAGCTAAAACGACGGTGTTCCCTACCTACTGGGCACTTGAGATCTGATGGCCAGTCTCCGAGATGTCCTCGCGGGGGATCTCCGCAGGTGGAGGGCGGCCAGTCGTTCTCCTGCAATAACTCTGCGTTTATTACCTCGACTAGTGTCGATGGGAAAGGGTCTCTCCTTCCCCCGCATCGCCCCGCTGGGGCACAACGGGGAGCTCTGTTCGGGAGCCTTTGGCCCCGCCAACCTTCGAGAACGCAGGGATGCCCCTGCGATCGGCCCCGTGGGTTGCATTGTGGGGGGATCCCAGCTCCCCCTAAGTGCCCAGCGGCGCCCCGACTCTCCCTCCCCGGGGCCGGCGCTGCTTGGATGGGCTCGCTGGAGCCGGGGCAGTCCTGAGAGACGCAGAGCGGCTGCCGTGTTAGAACGAGGGAAGGCTTAAGGCCGCTGCCTACCCGCTCGCTTGGCATGCGTTGCCATTTCGATGGTATCTCGCTTTTGGAGTCATTTTATGGCTGGGGGAAATCTAATCCAGTGAAGAGAAAGGAAGAGAATACTGTTGGCATTGAATGAACTCCGTGTGGTAATTTTCGGGCAAATGTGCGAGTTTCCATGCCAAAGCAAAGTGTTTTCTCGTCGGGTCTGCTCATACTCTGAAGGGAGGCGAAGACACCATTTAAGAAATCCAGCTGCTTGCAAATCATACATTTAATCTCTCAGCTGGAATGATTTAATGGATCAGTATCGAGTAACAGCCCTGGAAAAGTAGCCTCCTAAAAAAACAGAGATAAATCCTGATTGAATAATAGTAAATGAAAACCGTGGATTACAGTGACTGCAAGACAGTATTTTCTTTGCAGTTCTCGAAAGATGCCCCCTCAGAGGGGCCAATGGAGCCGACAAAGCCCCGCGTGCTGGTTTGATGTTGGCGGGGGCAGGTCCCGGCAATTGCCGTGCCCCCGCTTAACCCGCCTGGCTGCGGCTTCCCCACTCGCTCCTCAAGCCCTGGGCACCTTCCGAAACAGCCTGGCTGTTGTGCAGGCAGCAGGGAGAAGCTCTAGCTCCGGCGCTGGGTGGCCGGGCGAACGCCGACGTGTCCGGGCCAGAGGCGGGTCGGATGCGGAGGGCATCGGCGGGGACACCGCGGGGCTCCTCAGGGCGCCGTCAGCCCCGAGCCGCGGCCAAGGCCTTGCCGTAGCCCACCCGTCTGCCCCGGACCGGCCCAGGGGCCTGGCCGGGATTTTTCTTTTTCCATCAGGGAAGACGTAGAAGAGGGGGAAGGAACTGTTAACGCCGGAAAAGGTGGAATTTTTTCCTCAAAATGTGAAAACAGGAGACCAAACCCGTTGCGTCTCTCTCTCGTTTTGGGTTGTGCGAGGGACAGGAGAGGGATGTACGCCCTGAAGCAGTCTCGGGGTGACAGGGAAAGCCGTGGGGCACAGCGGCCCGCCCGTCGCCCCGCGCTGCCAATGGGACCCGCGGGGGCCCCTCCGGCCATCGGGGCTCCGGGGGCTTTTTTAACCCTTCTGTTGCCGCAGCTTTAAGAGCCGCTAGGACAAAACCGTCATTGAAGGCAGGATCGCGGCCGGGAGCGCAAAAGCACTTGACTCGCCTCCCCTGGCCGAGGAGAAGGTCATTACCGCGCTAATTAAAAGCAGTTCCTCGGTAGGCAGGTGCTTCCCTCGCAGCGGCCCCGGGAGCTGGGCGGGAGGGCCCTCACCAGCCTCTCCGTGTCCCCGCTCGGGCCTCGGGGTCGGGGCTGCCAAGCGGGATCACGGCCGCTAACCCGAAAAGTCCCCCGGGAGACCATCCCGCACCGCGCTCTGCCCTGCCAGCTGGGAGAGGGAAGCACAGGACCGAGTCGTCAGCACACCCGTGGGCGCTGCCCGAACTGCCCTTCTCGGTCCTGTGGCGGCGAGGGGCTGGGGGTTTCTTTATTTTTATTATTATTTTCCAAAAACAATCATGCCCTTCGCAGCTCGGAGGAGCAGGAGTTTTAGGGTGAGAGGTGGGTTTGCTGTCACGTTCCCCAGTTTTTCGCGTCACCGACAGTGAGGCACCGTCGGTGAGCGTCCCTGCAGGGGGCTGGGAGGGTGGGGGCACACACCTTCGCTCTAGGTTCTTTTCCTGGGGACAAAGATGAGAGGGTGGTGACCGTAGTGCGGCAGGGGCCGCCCCGCAGCCCGCCCGGCCGGGTCGAGCAGCATCGCCCTTATAAGGAATGTAATTCAAGGGCGAATGTCGTCAGCACAGCATTAGCACATTTTTATCATTAAATGTACTCCAGTAGTAATAGTTGTTTATATTTACGGGGCATTCTCGAACGCAAACCACATGATCGAGTCATCCCTAGATGAATGTGGAGCCGGTGAAAGTCAGTATTTTCCGAGGACAGTTTTGGTGACAAGGGCAGCTCGGGTCAAAACCAGTTTAGTTTAGAGTCACCTATTTTTAGATATGGAAAATCTAAAAGAAGTTAAAGAAACGGGGCATAGAAAAAAAATCTCAGAAAGTATTGCAAATCTCAATTTTTCTTTGTTTGCGTAATCGTGAATACAATCTCAGCTTCTTTCTAAAAATACTACTGTATGTATGCACTGTATCTTAATCTAAATCTAAATTTAAAACCACTACTCAATTTCAAAAGACGTCTCCAAAACTTTTCAACCCTTTCAATGCCTTACAAGGTTTTTACATAGAAAGCTTGTTAAAATTCTAATTTATTTTTCTGCAGGTGATATGGACCTAGACAAATGGATATTTTATATTTCCTATATTTTATATTTCCTATTAATACTTTTCATATTGTCTTCAATATGAAAAGTGTAAGCTTTTGAAAAAATCTCCACTTGCCTAGTCTTTTGAAATCATAGCTACTGTCACCCAGCTCATTTCTGTAAGACAAGCTAAGTAAAACAGTCATTCTGAAAAGTGGTCATCTGCACTAACCAGAAAACAATTGATCTTAATTCTGAAGGACTCAAAGGTGCTATTTAGCATGTTACTTTCAGTCTATACAATATTTACGACTACTTTTTCTATTAAGTGACTCATGTCCAACAAACACGTAAGCAGACGTACAATTTCTATTTAGGTACAATATGCTCTAAAACATAGATTCATGGGTGTTGTTTAATGTTATTAGTAACAGTATAGCTACAGAGATTCAAATAATAAATTCTTTCTAAAGTATTTGAAAAGGATTTGTGTCTTTTCCTTGATTTGTTTTTCAGCCAAGGGCTAAAGCCTGGCCCTGTTCTTTCTGAAGACAGTGGCAAAGTTCCCACCTCCACCCCAAGGAGCTGTGAAGTCAGTCAGAGTTTTTCCATGGACTTTGGATCAAGCCCATAGCATGAGTCAATTTAAGAAGTGATTAATTCTCTCTCACGGACATGCACACTGCCTTTGCTTAGATAACTTAGTCTCAAGGGTTTTTCCACCCCCATATTCTAGGACCCTAAATGAAGAAATTCTTCAGTCAAAATTTCATTGAAATGGGTCCAGCCCTCTCTGCCCCCACCAAGTACTCACCTCCAGTTTGGGACTCGCTCTAGGTGGCACCACTCTTACACACACCCTTTTTTTCATCACTGTTTGCCTTCTGACCTGTCTTCCATGTAATCCTCCAGCAAATGTATAAGGAGAGGCAGGGAGTCACTGGAGCTCCAACAGCAGCACCAGACACAGGGATGACATGAAAAGAAAGGTCCACTCTCCCCCTTCTTAATTCCTGGCATTAATTCCCCTACTTTCTACACTCTGAAATCTCCTCAACCTCCCTTCAATGAATGTGCCCCAGGATGGGTGGTTTTATATGAGTGGCAATGGCTTTAATACCCTCTGCTAGTTACAGAAACCTCAGCCACCCCTTACCACTCAACACTGACTAAAAGGAAAGAGTCTCTTCAGATGCAGTCTCTTGAGAAGACCAGGCAGTTTGGGTAGATTCTGGTTATGAAAACAACTGACTTGAGCAAATCAACCACTACAAGCTTCTCCAAGGACAACAATGCCTGCAGCCGTGCATGCAGCACCTGGCATGGGCAGGCACTACCGGAGGATGACAGGTCCCTCCTACAGCCTGGCCGCCCCCAGGTGTCCCCCGGCAGCTGGTGCATGTTTGTATCTGCCATACCTACCTCTCTCTCTCAGCCAGCATCAGCAGGGGGGGAAAGGTGAGCCCCTAGCTGCATTTCCAGCTTGCTGTCAGTCTGTGCTCTGTATAGTTTGGCTGGACCCCAGAGGCCGCCTGGGAATCTTCAGATCACATCTGCATTTGATTACAACTGTTTGGAGCATCTGTTTATGTCTATCTGTGGCATTATAAAGGAATCTCCGAGGCCTGTTTTGTTGTGTCATGCAGAAATGAAATGGTGTCAGCGAGTCATCGCTGCAGCACAGTCAGTGACCCAGCAATCAGAGCAGCCTGAGTGTGCCAGCAGAGCCCAGGGAGGTGAGGAGATGGGGCACAGGGAGATGCAAATGGGTGGTTGGGTTTTGTACACCAACACCAGCACATGGACCCACTGCCACCAGCACTCACTGGCATCTCATCTGCAAAATCTGCTTGTGTTTATGTGTGTCCAGAAGAGACATTGTCATAATTATTGTTTCCATATTTCTTGTAAATCCCTGCTGTCCGAGGACTGAATGAAGCTGGGTAGGTTAGAAGAGTTGGTATAACATTTGTGTGTATTTCCCCAATACTGATTTTGAAACCCGTGGCTGCTGGTCTCAGTGCTTCCCACTCAGCTGGCATCTCCAGCTGTTGCAGCAGTATTGGCTGGGAAAGGCCAGAGGAGAAGCAGTGAGAACAGAAGCCAGATAGAGCGTCCAGAACTTGGCATTTATTTATGGCATATCAGCAATTAATCTCACCTTTTAACTTTGTGGCAACTGTATTTAGTCGCTGATTACATTCAACCAGAAACAAAATCACTGCATACAAGCAGGTCGGTGACACTGATATTTCATAAATTTTCTACTGTCTTTGACAAAAAAAAATAAGTTTTACCCAATTGAAACAGGTGGTGGAAGGCAGTGCTGCATTTCTTCTATGGCTGTGTTGAAACTAATTTGCAAATGCAGTGGGTTGGGTTTTCCAAGCAGATCTGGAGACCTACTTGACACTGCTGCCTTTTTTCAAAAAAAAAAAATGAGAGAGAGAGAATGTATAATTGGGAACCCACACTCAACTCCTCAAATCAGACGAGAGTGCTAATCTAACTGTCCATTACAGAGTGAAGGTCAGCATGAAGAACACCCAGTGTGACCTGCGTGCTTCAGGATACTGGTACGGCTACAAGCACCTGTAAGCAAAAGCAGCATCAGCATTTTACAGCTGAGCAATCTGGGACAGGGAACTGGGTAACAAGCCTGGAATTCCAAACACTGATAGCCCAATGTTATCTGAAGCACCTTTTAAGACTCATTTGTAGATCAAAACTCTCAACCAAAAGAGCTTTATAAATTTCCTGAGCATCTGAGGAAGACAGGTGGAAGTGTCCATGTGACACATTTTCTCACGTGCTGCACCAAGTCTAGCCCCATTTGACCACGAGGTGTAGCTTTGTCCATTGGGGCTGGCATTGCTGTGACCCCTGAAGAATGCTGCTATTAATTACACAGCTCTGTTCTCTCACACTGAAAAGCCAAAAACCTGTATTTTACCTTTCACTACCATCAGCATTCTCTATCACAGTACAGTAATAGTGCAGGTCATGTGATCTGATAAGACATAACATAGTGTACAGTTAGCATTTCATCAGGGCCTGTTCTCTC
Organism: Grantiella picta; assembly: GCA_013397955.1. Lineage (NCBI taxonomy): Eukaryota > Metazoa > Chordata > Aves > Passeriformes > Meliphagidae > Grantiella > Grantiella picta. The sequence goes on along the minus strand of VZRM01003707.1, from coordinate 48,657 downwards.
AGAATTCCCAATCATGTCACCAAAGAAATGGTGATTGAGGCAGAGTTTCACTGGCAAAATGCTGTCATTGTTTCTGTGATGAAAAATCTTGCAGTTGATGTACATGGTCTCCAACAGGTGCTCATTTCCTTTTATCTATTGACAGAATTATTCCTTCTGGAAATAAAATACCGGCTTGAGGAGAAATTCTGTTTTGCCACTCTCATTTTATTGCATGGGATTCACAGATTAAAGTCCCCTGCTGTAACCTTATACTTTACCTTTCAGTGTCATTAGTGAAGGAACAGTCCACCTCTGAAATTAAGCAGGAGGCACCCATAAGTGTAAGGTATAACGAGCTCTAGAAGAAATAGTGTCCAGTGCTTGGATTCTGAGTCTTGTTAGCACAGCCTTGAAAACTGACAAGGTATCTGTTCTATGCATATTAAATGATATTTTAGCTCTCTGTCTTTACTAGGGAAAACACACACACCCTGTTAAAGAATAAATCCCCTTAAATACATGTTACATTTTATGTAGTGTTTTACATATTCATAGCCATCTCTTTTCTGCCACATCTCAGCCGTTTCTGTTGATTTTCCCCAAAGTTCTGCCAGTTTGTCCCTACTGTTCAAATAATACCCTCCTGAATTTAACATAACATGGCAGTGGAGTGGAATCACATGAGAGCTATTGCAACTCTCTTTTATGAGATAAACAAACGTGAATCAGCTACAACAGCTTGGACAGGTACAGCAATGAAATGAAGGGGCATATCCACCCTGACATTCACTAGCTTGCCTGATTTTTACTATCTATTAATTACTTTTCATAGACATCTTTATGCTGCATTTTTTTTCTCAGACAAATTTCATATAGTTAATTTCTACCCACATTTTTTTCTTTCTGGATTTCTTTGCTTCATTCTCAATTCAGCAACATTTCCTAACCTGGTGTCGTTTCAAAGTGTCAGTGATATGCATTGTATTCCCTCTGATTGTTAATGAAGATGTCAAAGATTATGTCAAATACTGCTCTCACTAAATACTCCTTTCTTTATTTGATACACTTCCATTAACCCTGCTGCTTCTTTTTTTTAGAGCCATTTAGGCACCTTCCCAGCTTCATGCATTCTCTCAGGAATTTAAAACTAATTTCCAGGTAAGATTTTACTGTGAAACTATCTAATAAAATGCACATCTAGTTATTGTATCTCTTTCAACATCCAGTTTTGTGATTAGATAAGAAAATGAATGATTAATTTTCCATGTCAGGATTCTTTCTTGACAACCCTGTCGCAATCAGTTTGCACATGTAAAATAGGTCCAATGCTTCCCTGAAGTCATGAATTTATTGCGCATGCAGCCTAAAATAAGGACTAACTTTAAGCCCCAGGTGTGAGGAGGATCCAGGAAGGATGACTGCAGTGAGGGGATGTTGTCATGTGGAACAATTAATTTAGTGCACTCCCAAACAATTAATTTTCTTTTTTTCTTTTTTTTTTTTTTTCCTTCCCCTGCCTGGAACAGCTTGAGCTCAAGAAAGGAGCAGCCTGTTGACTGAATGAATTGTCTTGCCATGGGCTACTCCTGGTCTTTGTTTTTCCTAGAGGATTTCAGCATTTTCCCCCTCACACGACTAATGTCATATTAGGGAGAAAACCCTTGGAGCTTCCAAGATAAGGTTTGGGTTGGATGCACATCCATGGCAGGTTGCATACAGTCAGCAAGGCAACCTCAAAGTGGAAAACGCCTGTTGTGGTCAAAACTAAGAGGAATTCACAATAAAAATATTTTGCCATCTGAGAATACAGAATCATCTAATGAAGAAAGGCCAACTTCCTGGGAAAAAGAAGGGAAACAGATTCTTGACGAGATTTGTATTAAAATTTTCTATTTTTTTTGGTGAACATCTCACCCTGTTCCTCCCAACATCAGAGGTTTATCTCTTAATGTACTGATTTCAAAATGACGTGGCTCTTAACATCCCATTTAGAGTCGGCTGGGAGAAGCCTTCTGGAATAACCAGAAATCACAGGTTAGAATGAAGAGAGAAGTGTTGGTGATTAGCAGGGTACCTGCAAAAGATTTGAATGGACCTCTGGGACCATGAAACCTCGGCATCAAAAGCAAAGTAAACAAAATCTCTAATTTGGTTTGGCCTGCATGTCACAGTGGAGACATCAATTCTGAACTGCATATTACAACAAAATGGTCTTCCCTTGTACCAAGAACTAATATCTTCTCCTCTAGTATCTTCACTTCCTATAATTTGTAAAAAAAACATTCAATTTCTTCAGCTTCCATAAACTATAGCCGTCCACTTGCCACGGTTACAGGTCAGACTGGTCAACAGGTCCTGTTATGCTCCTCTTCTGTTTGCCTCTTGTGCAGCTGGCCTGACTTCCACACCACACTGTCAGGAGCCTGTGCCACCCAGTGCTAGATTTTGGCCCCCTTTTCCACTCCTCCAAGCACGCCAAAAGAGCCATCAGTCTCCAAGCCTATTTTAGCCGTGGAACCTGCAGCTGTGGAGCTGTTCCCCAGGACATTTCCCTGCAGCAGGGTTCCTGTCTGCCCCAGTGCCGCATGCTCAGCCTGCTGCAGGCTGCAGTCCCTCGGGTCCGGAGCTACTCCTCTGCTCCCAGCTGTAGCTTTGGCAGGAGCGAACCAGTGCCAGAATTAGCATTGCCTCCTCCAGCAGAGCCCTCCAAGCCACGCTGTTCCGCTTCCTCCTCAGCTCCTTTAAGCGCTGCTGTCACAGCACCTGACACGGAACAACACACGGATCATTCATGCAAAACACATAACGCAAACGCTTGTCCGTCACCTGTTTGTCCATCACTCAAGTGTCCCCGCGGAGCCAGCCCAGCCCGGAGTGTCCCAGCCCGCCCGTTCCCGGAGGTGGCGGTGACACGGCGGGGTCACGGCTGTCCCTCAGCCACCCGCGGCCATGCCGGGCTCCCCCCGCCGCGGGCTCTCCCTGCGGGGCCAGGCTGGGGCCGCACCGCCACCTGCTGGCCACAGCCGGGCACGCCGGAGCCACCGAGCGCTGCCGGGGCGGCCTGGCACAGCGCGGCCTGCTCCCGGCGCCTTTTAGAAACAAACTCCTTTCAGAAATACCTTCTAGAAATACCTTTTAGAGAGCTGTTTCTGCTCGCTTTGCGAGCGCTCTTAGAGGCGCTAATCAGCAAGTGAGAGTTTCCCACTGTATTTTAAACAAGGAAAAGCTTTGCGATTCCCATTCTCCCGGCGCATTGATAACCCCCAAACTTTATGATACGACGATACTTTATGACACTTGAAGATCTGTTAAAGCGTAGTGCAGGTGTCACATTCCAAACACTCGGCCCCTGTGTGGCTTAGATATCGCAGATGAATAACTTCAGGAGAGCTCGCCCGTGATGGCCTCAGGATCCCACATTGCACCTGCCCAGCATTTCTTCAGTGGGTCTCAGCAGCAGCAGCAAGAGGCAAAACAACAACAACAACAGCAACAACAGCAACAACAACAACAACAACAACAGCAACAAAAGCTTAGAGGGCTCCAGTTCTCATTTCGCCTTCTCCAATTCTCATTTCGCCCCTCCAGTTCTGAGGTTCTCGACTGAATCAATTCCAGCAGAGTTGCTCATCATTTAAGCCAGGGTGAGAGTGAAGCCATGGGTTTTGTGGTCCGGAGGTGAGACTTGAAACGGTTGTAACAGAGGGAGCGGGGAGTCCTGAGGAAAAAGGCCTTTTGCTGACACTGCTGCCATGGGGACTGGAGAATGGAGAGGGAAGAGAGGGACAGTCTTGGGATGGGGAGTGAAGGAGGGATCAGGAATCAATTGCAGTTCAGTGCAGAACAGTGTCTGTTTATTCAGGTGAGAGGGGTCGGCAGCTCCAGTCCAGCTAGGTGGCGGTTCTCAGGGCTGTTTTCTAAAGCATTTTTTTCTTAGGAATGCAGGAACAGGCACACTGTATCAGGCTTAGCCACCCAATCCACCGGCCTGGCCTGACACTGGCTCATTGCAGGTGCTGCAGAGACAGGTGTGAGAATCCTCTTGTGTCAGTGCCTTGCAAATACCTGCCTCATTTCTGTGCCCTAAGCAGTGACTAGACCCCAAGAGAAGGTTTTTTTCCAATCCATTTTAGAAATTATGCAGGTGTAGGAGTGTTATCCAGTTCCTATCTCTTAGCTAAGGTTCTAACTTCTCTAGGTAACTCATGTGGGTCTAAGAATACTCAAGTTCAGGTCATTTGGCCACACTCCTTTCAGCCTCTTTCTCTAGCTTCCCAGACACAGCAACTACTTGCACTGTTGCTCACTGAAGTGCTGGATTCTCATCCTATCACCCAGTTTCTATCCAGTGTGTGATGGTTCACATTGCACACTGTGATCTTAAAAGCAGAAACAGATGCTGTTCATGTATATTTCATTGAGCCGACCTGTTATGCAAACCCAGGCAGTGACTGATAAAGCTTGCAAATTCCTTTGTCCATAAATTCGTGCCCTACATTCTGCCGCCATGCTGCTGTACACATCTCAGCTCTTCAGGTTAAAGTAGCTTCTCCTTGAATCTGGCAAATGTGACAACTGTTAAAATATGTTACATTATCTGTAGGAGTCATGTGTTTCTTCTTTCTAAATGAGCTAATGCAGCTACAGTTTAAATTTTTTTAAATAATCCATTACCTGCTTAACTGATTAGGTGTTGACATTGATTTCATTTGAGCATGTTGAGGAGGTCTTGTCAGACCTTGTTAAGCTAGAAATGCTTCTGCCACCACTCATACATGACAGCAGCCTCATTTTCTAACTTAATGGCATTGGCTTTATTAGGAGCGCATTTGCCATCATTCAGCTGTCCAATCAGAGCTCTATAGCACTTGGCAGGAACTGCAGCAGGGAACATTTCTCTTCTGTAATGATATGTAGGTCAGTCATCCAACACAGTATTTAGCCTCCTCTGGGACAGGTACAATGGCACGAAGCCAGCCACAGGAATTTGCTCTTATAGGCAATTTAAACAGAGCTGAGTGGCCTCTAGCCCAGCTATCCAGAGGTTTTCAGACCTTAGGTCCAGAGTCACAAAGGCCATGAGTGTCTAACACCACCCTTGTTTCATTAAAGATAGATACATCAAAATAGAATATCCATGGTGTTGGGCCATAGGAATTTTAAGGGATTGTGTTCTCTTTAGGAAAACAACCTTTTAACAGCAAAGCTCACAAGAGTTTTACATAGACCTAATGAGATTGGACTTGGGTCCAGTGCAGAGAATCTGTTGTCCTTTCTCATCTCTCAAGCTGACATTGCCTGCCACTCCTCTGCTCTGAGCTCAACCCAGTGCAGAGGAAAGAGTGGTTATATAGCTGTGCAACATTCCCTTAAATATATACCAATATAGTCACTCTTAGTATATGGCCCCAAATACCCTCATGCTCAATGACAGAAGGAACAAATTTCCTTTTCCTGCTCACAGTTTGACTTAGCACCCTTAACAGATGAATGACAGCTGACCAAAAATATATAAGCAGTCTTGGACACCTTAGTGGATACACAGAAATGAGATTAAATGTAACCAATTTAGCAGATCTCAGGTTACCAAATCCCCTCCACATTTTCAAAATCCCAGATAATACAGTCCATTGGTCAAGGCTTGGTTGAGGGAGGTTGAGAACTCAAGCATCTGGTAGCAGAAGAGCTGAACATTCACAGTTCTTGCTAAATTCAGGTAACCCCAGGTATGACAAAGTGTCACAACATGAAAATTCAAACTGTTGCAGTCTCAACTGATGCTGAGGCACGATGCTAGACCACACAGTCTTGGACTTCTCTTGTCACAAAAGCAAAAGACAGACCATACTTTCATGCAGAATTCCAAGACATGTTTTTTCTGCATACTGTCAAAGCCTGACCAGAAATACAGACTGAAGTAAATATTGTCTATCTCTCTTTCAGTATCCAACTTTTTTTCTTCCATCATGTGGCAAACAGTTCTATATCTTCACTATAGCTGGGAAGATGTCTCTTCAGAGCTGATGCCTGTACTGCATCATGCATTGACTAGTGAAGCATCTGACTAGGAAATAGATAGAGCTTTGTAACTCAATGGCAATCTAAATCCAAGAAGAAGGAACCAGATGGCAGCACTATGGGTTGTCACGCGCTACAGAGAGGGAGTTTAGAAAGCCCAAGACACAGGATAGATAAACCCTTCTGCAGTAGAAATACTTCTGTTACTTTGACTACTAAAAAAATACAAGTCTAGATTGTCTGAACTAGACCCTGACCACCTAGCTCAGGGATGCATTTAAGTCCCAGAAGAAAGCCCACGTTGCCTAGTTTTCAGCACCACCAGACCCTCAGGGCATCTCCATGCAGTGCATCAAAGCACCGTGTCAGCTCTGTCTGTGCTAACGGAGCAGAAAAAGGGCAAGAAACAAAGGGACAGGCAGGAGTGAAGGGCAGGTTGGGGCTCTGCCCTCCCAAATGAGCATTCTGCCCTTGGTGCAGGACTGTCCTTGCTGTTGTCATCTGTTCTGGCCTTCTGACTTTGCATTACCAGCCATGCAACAAGCTAACCTCAGCAAAAGGGAGGAATGTGGCACTGACACAAGTGCCTGATAGACTGGAGGAAGTTTCTGGGGTGTAAAGTCACAACGCTTCCATACAGTAATATCCTATATTTTAATATTCTAATGTTCCCATTCTCAGGTGACTGAGAGCATCTGATGCTGTGAAACACGAAGAGTTTTCAGATATTCTGCTGCTATACATCTAAAATGTTTTGTCTCTTCACAGTTTCCACACAACACACCAGCTTTTTGGATTGCCATCCAGAGACTCTTACCTCCATCTATTAACTGTGCATTTGGTCTCTCTGACTCAGTTAGATGCACTGGGTCCTCTTCCTGCAGCTAAAGGGGCTTGTAGTTCAGTGTAGCTCTGCCTAAATTAGATTATTTGGATCTGTTCATTTGTACAAATTTATTGTATTAGTTTACCATCATTAGAATCAACTACTGCCTTGCTGCCTTCTGGGAGAATAATGCTCAACCTGTCCAAGTAAAGATATTTCAAATTGCTTATAGATTCTAGCTTCATATAACAAGTCTAAATCATGGTCCAAATTTGCCATGAATTCAGGTTTGTAGTACTGTTGTCTTCAGTGACATTACATGATGGAATTGTCATAGGAACTCTATGAAAACTTTCTTTAGGGTTAAAGGTCTGGAAACTCACCCTCTCAGAAATATCTTCATAAATCCTACATGATGAAAAGTCTTGCAGAAATATGAACCCCTTACAAAGACGATGAAAATTTGCCAGCCAATGTTTTTCTCATTTTCGGGTGACTGTGACCAACGAACAGTAAGGTGGCAGGAGAGCCTTGTGATTAACACTCAGCAGACCCTGTTCACATCCCAGCTCTGTCTCTTATTTCCATACCTCTTGGCCAGTCCAAAGGAAGTAACTGGATGTGTCTGAGAGGTGCTGATCTGCACAAGAGCCTTCTTGTCTGGGAGTTCCTGAAGCTGCCAGACAGCCAGAAATCCAGTAGATTCCGGGTGGAATCTAGGTAGGGCAGTGTTTTGTTTTTAAAAACAATATAGTCCTATTCAAAATGACAGACCTGGCAGGTCTGTATTCCTTGACTCACTGTGTGCATCTTACTGTATGCATAATTTGTACAAAAGGGTCAGATATGTAATTTATGAGATAGGGACAGTAATTATTTGTTTTTCTCTGATCTCCATAGGTTGTGTACTTTTTTTCCCAGATGACAACTGCATGTTACACCAACCATGCACAGCCCTGATCCCATATGGGACCTCTAGATGGTACTGTAATATAGTAGTTCAATAAGCTGACAGATGGGTACTTCTAAAAAAAAATGGCCATTTTGCAGGAAAATGCCACAAAATAAATAAATGGGTTAGTCAAGTTCTAGCTTTCATGGCTGGACTGTATAAAATATATTTAATGAACAAGCGTAGCCAAGAGGAGGGGTTTTGTTCATCAGATGTACCTGATGGAAAGTCTGAACTACTGCTAAACTTCTCATGTCTTACAAATCCACTCCCTGCACCCATCCTTAAATAACTTCCAGGTTAAAAAAAGCAAAGCATTGAAAATGACCTCTTGTTATAGAAGCCAATGCATGTTCAATGGGTGACACAAAAGTCAATTTTCTCTGCTTTGCAATCGGCTTTCTCTGGCAACCCCTTTGAACACAGGTAACTGTCAGCAGGAGGCTATCACACCCTGCTCCAGAGTTTCTGAAGAAAGAATGTCAGAGATTCAAAATCCCTGAAAAGGGAACACCCCTATCAAGGGAAGGCTTTGAAGTGACACTAAACATATATTTATAATTACAGATGAGGCGATATAGTATGCACAAGGAATAAAGACATGCAGTGTGTCCTAGGGGCATGGCAGGAGAGGTGACATGCATCATGAAGCCTTGTTAAACTGCTCACTGGGGCTGAGGAAACCTGAGGCTGGTGCTTCCTATCACTTTTCATGTCACAATGCAATCCTTTTTCCTGCAGGAGTGTGCATACCTCACATGCACTATTGATATGCCTTAAATACATGACATAACTCTTAGGCCTACCTCAAGAAGGGAACATAATCTTGTTCACATACCCAGCATGGATGCCAGAAGGATGCAGGGCAGATTTTTAGGTAGCTCAGCTCAGTGCACTCCCTGTGAGAGGCCTGAACTCAGGCAAACAAGCCTCAGGAGGATCGCTTGGAAAGAGTTAGAGACTTGCTGCCATTTGCCTGGAAGGCTTGGAGAGAAAAGCAAAGCCAAAAACAGCCAGAACGTGTACATTTCTATTTAAAGATCTAGTTGTCTCCATCTCTTTGTGTGTGTGCACATATGCATGCAAGAGTGATTATGATCTCAGAATGAAAGCAGTTTATTAAAGCAGTCAGTTGTTTTCATAGTAGGAAAACATACGTGTATGCATACACACATACATACACACACACACACACATACACACACATATATATCCTCACAAATGAGTATTCATGTACAGACATTTTCCATGCATAAAAGTCTGCAGCACTGACTCTTCTATTCAGGAAAATGCATGGCTGTTATTTTTCATTGCATGAAATGCCTGAGGGAGTGTCCCTAGAGAGTCAGAGCCCCCAATATATATTGGAGAACAGTGATCTACCTCTACTGCAAGTACTAGACTCTTGGATCCAAACCAAATGGATCACTGGCTCCCTATCTGTATTCTCAAAGATGATTTGAAGACACATGTGAATGTGTCCAGATGTCCACATGACAACTTCGTTCCATCCCACCAGGAAACTGTAAAGTAAATCCTGAGTTACAGCTTTTAGCCAAACTGAGCTATGGGTATGATGAGTAAACATTCCTGTAGTTTGCATTAAAATCACAGCATTTGGCCCACTGAGGTATCTGTCTGTGGCATCTCCAGTGATTTTCCTTTCCTAGGAATGAAGGAAGCTACAAAAAGCAAGGTTTGGCTTCAGCAAGTGACACCCATCGTCATTTAAACCATGCTTTCCCAGAGTGCTTTATCCTGAGGGAGAGCAGATATGTGATGCCTGAAAATGATGCGTTTCCAGTGCAAATCTGATTACAGGATCACTTTCATGGATGAAGTGTCCATCTGAGCTACACATCAACAGTTGCTAAACAATAGATGGCACGAATCCCTGGTATACTGCTACTTCTCGTTTATGTTTCATACATTCCTCTTCACCCATAGAGTTTAATTGACACTGCTCTTTGTATTTTGCCTGCCAGTTTTAATCAAGCCCATATAAAGAAGGATGCATGTTTAAACTACCACAGCATGAGTAATTTGAATCAAATACAGGTTTGCATGAAAGCTTTGGTGTGTTATTTGATGGTAAACTTATTTTAAATCTTCAGGACTGCCATTATGAGGTGGGATGCCACATACTGGTTGGAATAGTAATTGAATCTGAATGCAAATCATCCTTTATATAGCAAAGGTTTTCTCTCCTCCTCTGTGCATGTGGAATATTTTTATTTTAAGGCTCACTCAGGCTAGAAGATTTTCTAGTCAATTCTTTTCAGCCAGATATGACAATCTTCCAAAAAATTAAGGCCAGACCATGGCTTTCTTCCTCACTTTCCTTGTCTTACACAACAGCCACTCTGAGTATCTTTGCACAGCTTTCCAAGTGGTATTTAGACATGACTTCAATCAGAAAAGTATCCCATCTACACAGGTTACTCTCAGGAGCAGGTAAGGTTATTGAGCAATTCATGTGCTTCTTAAACCCTTTCTCTTGAAAGTAATAGCCTGTTCTTCCCTAAGGAATATTTAATCATGGTCTAAGTTGCAGCACAGTTTGTCCTGCAGACCCAGTAGAGATTGGTCTGCTCATGTCCAAGGCCTTATGAAAATGTGAAGTGGTAGACACTGGAGAAAGATAGTGTTCCCCAAAGAGACCCCTCTGGTACCTACCTAGGAGGCAGAAAGAATTTGAAGGCACCTGTGTCCATAGAGGAACTGTATAAGGTAGAAAATTAGGTCTTGGGAGCAAAATGAACTTCGAGACATTTGTGGGACTGCACAGCTGATGCATAGAGCACTCACAGACCCTGGAGCTGTGCAGCTCACTTAGAGGCCTTGGAAAATAATGTCATTTATGTTTTCACACACCAGCCGTTTTCATAGCGCAACAAAATAATCTGCCAGGAGGTGAGTCTGCACTGCTCTGTTCCCCTGCCATGTTAGTACCAGAGCCTTCTGCAGAAATCTGGAGAGCACCCTTTGTACTCTTCTCCAAAGAATATCTGCACACACTCTTTACAGGAAATTTTTTATCTGGGAGGTTTTACTTCATCTGGGAGAGCTAGAGCATGGAAGGAGCAATCAAAATGTTTACAGGATAAACATGGTGAGTGCAGCCTGCCTAAAGGAAGTCATCAAAGTACTACATCAGGTCTTTGGCAGAGGGAATCTGTGACTCTCTGATGTAGTTATTTCCCGAGTCTTAACTGTCTAGATATGAGCACATAACATATTGCAACCCAAGTTTGCTATCAACTAGAAAAAAGATGTAGAACAGGGAGGACCTAGAGGCTTAGCCCTTTGGAGGAAGAGCATACACAAATGTTCCTAAAGAGTTTTCCCAAACAGTTTCTCTGATGTGTCTGTATGAAAATTTTACTTTTATAAGCAGTTGACCACATATGATGAATGTCCCATCCTTTTTTGAGAATATTTCTCTCTTATGTCTGTAGCCTATGCACTGCATGAGCCTTAGTGAGGGAAAACAACATCCTATTAACAAAAGACATAAGATGATTCTGTAACATGTTTATTTACAAATCCTCTGCTAAGATATCATGGTGGCAGTTTTGTTGCACAGTAGTTTTTAAGCAACTTTGTCATAGATCTAGACTGAACCAGGTAGGTCAGCTACAAATACTAAATAAATCTATAATTCCTTCCTAAAAGATTTACAAAAAGTATTTAAAGACCACAGCCTGCAGACAAAAGAGTAAAAGAGTCATAGTGGGTGCAACTACCAGAAATTAGCAATTTTTAACTTACTCATTGATTAGTGAAGCTTGGACCTTTTCCAGCAAGCTAGTATTTCTAGTAATTGTTTAATGAAACATGAGCTAGTTTTAAAGTAATTTTTTCTACAACATCATATTATATATACTTTCTTACTATATAATCACGTTTTGTAGTATTTATGTTAACAAATTTAAGGCTTATTACAAATATTGTTCTTTCTAACATACTGGTATTTACTAATTTTGGGAAAAAAACCTCTAATCTCTCTTTGACACAAACACAGCTTACTTCAATTAATGTAAGTTTTGTGTTTTGACCAGCTATAACAAAACTGCCTTCGAAGTATGTGGAATAAAAATCATATACATCAAGATATTGTCTACTGTCGTTCACTGCAGTCCTATAATGTCTGACACAGCTGATGTCTGATGGGAAGCAAGCATCTAGTTCTCTTAATTGGGATGACACAGATATGATGTGACACTATCATGCTACTTTGATTGTACCTTAAGAACATTTGTTTTGATCTTTTGCTGGCGTTGTTTTGTTGCTTGAACAGTTGTATCCATAGCACTGTATCTCCAGACACTGAATGTTGGAAGGCCCTTATACTATTGGCTTAGCTGTGGTCTGCTTCCACCTTCTGTCACTGTTTCCAGGTGTTCCACCTACCTTCCTGCATCAGCATTAGCGTTTTTGCATCACCCAGGATATCTGATGGTTCATTGATCAAAATGAAACTGACCCTGTAACAAAGAATAAAATATTCTTATGATGAGTGAAGCTGCACACACACGCACACAAAAAAAAAAAAAAGAAAAAAAAAAGAAAGGGGTAGAAGTAGCCAGTAGTTAAATGAACCCAAGAAAATCACAGAACTGACTTCTTGTAGTCTTTTCTCTGAAAGTGAATAAGCTATATCTAGCTATAGCTTCTGAGAATCTGGCCCTGTATACATACATGAAATGTTTTCTCTGCATAATTCCTGTAATCACAATTCCTCATGAGCTTCCTGCTTCATTTTGGCTAATATCTAAATCGTATCTCCTTTATTTTTCTGAAACCCTTACTCTTCTTTGTCGGATGTCTGTGCATCTCGTTACTGGCTGTATTTCTCTAATATGAAAATGCTACATTCCCATAAGTAAAACTAGGGGAGTGATTTATGCATTTTTCTGCACGAAAAGGCCCCTTGTGTTCTCCATATGCAATGTCAGAACAAAGCAGATTTCTATGAACATTTGTTTTCCTTTTAGCAGTTATTGCCATAAAAAGAGGTCAGAATGAAATGAAACAACTTAATGTTTTGTCCCCTGTCCAGCTTTGGTGCCTGATCTGGTTTCAGCTGTTATAATTACAAGTCTCTTTCTGAATACATGAGAATGGACTCTGGCCCCTAAAGGATTACGGCTCGTTCAGTGGTTCCCACAACTTTGGACCAACTGGTCACAGTCCATCAAGCCAGCCATGTGTGTGCTTCACTTCTTAATACTTTCTGCAGCCCCAGGTGCAGAGCACTCACCATGGCCTCCAGGACCACCCAGTTTTTCTGCACTACAGCAGTGGAGCCACTGAAATAAGTAACTTGACAATCACACCCTAAAATGTATAGATCTCTTTGGCCAGGAATTCCAGCACAGCTGAGCTAGTTGGATATGCTCATCCTTAGGCATTCCAGGAGCAGTCTGAGGGGAGCCGTGGTTGGCTTCACTGTGGTTTTTGTTCCTAGGTGTAAAACAAAGCCAAAAAGCAGATAGTTCTTCTAAATAATATTGTACAATATCTGAAATTTAAAATGGCAATTCAGAATCCATTAGGTAAGTGCTGACACTGTGCACTTGAACATTTAGTCTGCATGGAGCATAGGAACTGATAAAATTTCTACTTGAAACTCTCTTTGGAGACAGGGCAAACATCATAGTGAACCTCTCTCTGCCATATCAGGGTGCTCCCAGACCACGTGAAAAATACATAGGTGGGAGCCTGATGTCAGTCATGCTTTCTGAAATTCTCATTATTCAGGTGGAATTGACAGGCACAGAGTTGGTGGGTGGAGCAGCAGTTTGATAAGGAGACAACTTGTCCAGTGCTGAAAGACTGCTGACTTATATCACACAACACTGCAATACTTCAGCTCAGCTGCACCCCATCCCACCACAGCCAAGTGTGTCGAGTTAAATCCCATGGCAGGAAGTTAAATGGATACTTCAGAGTGCAGGAATTCCAGCAGGTACATATTGCCCTTTTCCCCTGTTTATCTACCTGGCTCTGGATAAGAGAATTTATGAGCTCAGTGTTGTATCCAGATCATCATTTTTGAAACCTACCAGTGGACCTATCATCCATGAGGACATGTAATCCTTTTCAGACTTCCTTTAGGGTTTTGCCATATATCATATTCTGTATCAGTGGAGTTCCTCAGTATAGTTTTGTGTTGTCTGAAAAAAGGGGCTTCCTTCACTTGGTCTTTCATTTGGCAATAATTTTAATTGGGTGTCTCTGTGTCCCTGTGATGTTAGAAATAATGATTATATCCACACTTTTTCACATTCTTTATTCCCTCCATCCTTTTCAAGTCCTTAGTGCAACCTAAGGGTCTTTTCAATTTCTCCTATTTCTCCTGAAACACAAGCAATTTCCAACTTCTCATCAAACTTTTTAACCTCTCAATGTCTCTTTTTTTTTCTTGTAAACCACATTGGGTTTCTTGGTATGAAATGTCAGAAATGCATGCAACATTTGAGGTGAATTCCAGCACAGACATAATTATATTTTCTGTTTGCTTCTGTTGGTATTCTTTCCTTAATACCTCAGTTCCTAGTTTTGGTTTTACCAGACGTGAGACTGTCTCTTGCTTCTGTTGAAGTTGATAGTTAAAATTCTGATCTGATTTCCATAAAGGCAGGTTGAACCTTTAGCCCAGAGATCCCCCAGCAGCCCTGCACTAATCTCCCAAGTTATCAGGCCACCTATCAGTACTCTGTTGTTCAGCCTTTTGTTCATCTGAGGAGTAGGTCTGCATGGATTCTATGACAGATCAATGATTCGAGGCTTCTCTTGAGAGAAAGGGAATAATTTATCATTGCTAATGGTTTGTTTTGTGTATCGATCTTTTTACCTCCTCCTGACGTGTGGCTCTGCTTATGACAAACTGCTCCCAGAAAAATCCCCGACAAAAGCACTTTATTTTTGAATAGAACTCAGTATGTTGGACATAGCAGTTTTAGGTCCTTCGGGTCAGGTGGGATTATTTTTGGTTATACCCTGAATGTTTTATTACCAACTAAAAAACTGTCAGTAGAAGTTACTCTAATTTTTACATATAATACTGTGGAAAGGGAGTAAGGTCAGACCTTTCACCCTGTCTTCCACAGGCAGGTGCCATTGCTCACTCCAGCAGTCTCTTGAAATTTGAAATAACTGAACTGCAAAGCCTGACACTCACATGATTATAAAGAAATTATAAAGAAAATCTTCCTTCAAACACATTCTTATGTCTTGGAAAAACACAAGGATTAAAACAGACATGTTTCATCTCTGTAGGTTTAGCCTCCAAAGCAGGTGTGTGTTGAGCGTTTGGGATCTGCTGGAAGGTGGTACTGGGAATGGCAAGCTAGCTCTGCTACAGTCAGTGGTACAGTTTCTAGTAGCTTCATTATGAATATGGTTTTACCCAAGGGCTTTACCAGCCAAGCAACTGTTACTCTATTTATGTACACTTAGTGTACATGATGTCAAGTGCTAAGCTTTTCATATGCTTTCTGCTTAGCATCTGTACAGACATGCATTGAAAATGTCACAGTTAAGGCACAACCTTTTATTGTTGCCTTTGGGTTAACCATTTTGTTTACAAAGACAGAAGATGTGATTAATTGGTTTCTTCTAGTTCCTAACTTTATTCCCCAGAGAAGTAGATTTCAAGGGGATTGGTTTGAAGAGCAAATGCATGCATCTTCACAGGATCAGCACCTAAATTCCTGCTATTCTTCTAACAGAGCAATTACTTTTCACATTTGACTTTAACAATGTTAGTTCCCAATTCAATTAACATCGCCACTATCTTCTCTTGACAATTTCCTGGCAAGTCTATAGGGATCCCATTAAAATGTCATTATATTGCTGCTGTGTTGTAAGACTTCAGTGGGAAAACAATTTCATTGCAAGTCTACAGAGATCTTGTTATGAAGCTGTTAGAATGTGAATGCAAGTAGCATCAATTATTTCAGTGTGAGCCTGTGGAGTCCCAGTCCTGATGTCATCATGACATGAAGTTGAAAAGAAAAACTCTTCTAGTCTCCATGTATGAAGACACCAGAATGACATGAGAATTAAGGGAGGAAAAGAAAGACAGAAAGGGACAAAATGCTTTTAAGGCATTGCTACAGTTATGTGAGACAAAAAGAGAATTCATGGGTTATATATTATAATCACTGTGTGACCTTGGCAACCCTGGTCCTGAGCCTTCCATATATGCAGTCCTCTAATCCCATATGCATAGGGTTTACACAACTAGAGTATAGTGACAGGGAATATTTTTAGATCACTTCAAGGAAAGGATCCATTCCTGCTGCACATATTTTGAGCACAATGTAGTTTCCCACAGCTTCCCCATGACACACATAAGTACTCCTTAAATCCATGGTAAGTCTTATCACGCCTGTACACTTCATCTGTGTAATTCTCTAGAAATAATTAGAAGAGAAGGATCACCAAGCCCTGAGGGTGGACCCCCACTGTGTGCTGAGGGCAGCTCCAAAGCTGCCTTGATACCAGGCGCATCAGTCACGCAGACAACAAACCCGTGAAAGGAAGCTCAGATGTAGCTCAAACGTGCCCTGTGGAGCTCATCTGACATTGCTCCTCCCAGCACATGCACAGGGGGGCTTGGCTCCCTGCACGCTGCCTGCATGGAAGTTGCCTGGATGGTCATTTGACTGCCCTAAACCCTGCAGTTTCCTAGAGCAGCAGAGAAAGCCACAGGGCCTCTGTGAGTGAGGCTGGGAGATGGCTGATCATGCAGTGCTGGGTTATTACAGTCTGGGTGAGTGAAGACAGCAGGATTAGCCCCAAAGACAAGAGTTTGGTGTGGTTGTTTAAGGAGGGGGAGCAGTCGCTGTGGGAACAGATAGAATGGTAAAGAAAATTATCTGAATAATTGGGAGTTGTGTGTGTTTAGGTACTGAGTACAGTATCTAAAATGCATCTTTCCATGCTGTGCAAAGCATAGATTTTTTTGGTTTGTAGAGCCTGCATTCCCACATTTTTGTGCAGATATACTCCCCTCCATTTGCATCTACACAAAATAAAACTAAAACAATAGTCACATGTAGTAAACTCCAAAAAAGTGATCCAGTTTTTCAGTTCAAGCTCTTTGCACTTCGGTCCAAACTCATTTGGTCAATGATAGGCTACCAAAAAAATACTCGTTTTGTTGATATGGGCCAAGGATGTTGATGACTGTAACTCACTCTTCTGCCACAAAAAATATGAGTCTGAAAGGATAGCCCCCATTATAAATGAATGATTGCTTTTCCAGAAAATTGTCAGCATTGTCACCATCACCCTTGACCAGCCCCAGACCAATCAAGGGCTTCAGTACGTATTCGGGAATTCATGACTGAGGGAGAAATGGGGTTTCCTCTTTTCCTTCTTCTTCTTTCCTGAAGACTGCTTGAACATTTGACTGCTCGTAACTGTGGTCTTCTGTGGATTAAATGAGCTCTATGAAGCCCTTCAGAAACACAGGACTCCTGGATGGCAAATGTTATCTTAGAAAATATCTCATAACTACCCTAGGAGAGTTGATCTGACCGTATCAAATGGGTCATTCTGTATGCCTCCATGTATTTGGGATGACATTTCCCTAGAGACACAGCAGCAGCAGCACCACATGGAGCATTGCACCCACAGAAGTCCATAATAAATAATTCTGTAGATGCCACGAAGCTTTCAATGTAAAAAGGCTGAGTTAAAGGAGTTGTAATTGTTTCAAAACATCTGTTCAGTGAACCAAGCTTCCGGCTTTGTTTATTCTTGCTCTGAAGCCAGGTATTCTCTGCAAGCTGAATCATTATTTGTTGTGGGGGATTTGTTTGTTTTGTTTGTGGGTTTTTTCGGTTTAGTTTTTTGTTTTGGGTTTTGGGTTTTTTTTTTTGTAAGGACACAGAGCCACCAGAAGTGTTTCTACCTTACCTGAGCATGACATGGGTATCATCTATCTGCAGAATCACCTCCAGAAGTGTTAGAAAGGAATGACAGTATGGAGATTGGATGGTTAAATACCTCTTTTAACTACTTACTGAAGTGTGAAAAGGAAAGTACTATGGTAACACCTCAACATCTTTCTGCTGATATTGCCAAATCCTGGAATGGCTGTGGTATATTATGCAAGCTGTTACAGTTCATCAATGCTCAGAAATTTTTGTTTGCAGCTCATCCACATGGGAAGCGCTGGACTAGAGTATGTGTTGGGAGTTTTGTCCTCTCACTGCTAAAGGTGCACTGAAGATGGCTAGTGGCTTGACTGCAAGGTTAGAAGATTTTTACATTCTCTTTTCTGAGCTGCGTATTAGGCAACAAATATATGATATCCTTTGGTGTAGGAGTGGTCAGTGTTATCATAGTCTTCCCAGCTGAGCAGCTACAGCTGGTGTCAGCTGCAATAGCTGTGAGTTGCTCCCAAGGGTAACATCTCATAGGTAGTTTTTCTTGCTTTATATGTGGATAGACGGAGCTCAAGAGGGCCTGCATCCTGGTTGGCTTCTTTCTGCACTGAAAATAATACAGGCTTATTGAAACATTCTTAATCTGTGTAATCAGGACAGAAAATGAGAATGAACAGATTTACTCATAGAATTTCTCTCTCTCCTACTTCCATACTCCCAGACCTCTTCTGTGAACAGCCTCTTCTGCAATGTATTTTGCTATTTCTGGATCTGTTCCAAGACAGAAAGCAGAAGAGCACCAACACTGCTCAGGGTTAGCCGAGTTTAAAAACAAAAAACCTGAAAAACAAAACTCAGGCAACCTACACTGTATCTGAAACCAGTTTAGTTTGCTAGAGGTTATTTAACCTAAATCAGTTCACCCATCTCCTCCCCCACTTAGTTCCAATGTTTATTTTGCACAGAAATTAATAGAGATGGTACGTGATCACTGTTTGCAAGACATTTACAAATGAGCTAACATCCCAAATTTGCATTGCCCAGAGCTGGTATTGTAAGTTCAGCTTTCACAAATATCCCTGCAGAGCGGGGTGGCTTGTGGAGCTTGTGTGAAATTCATCAGGCTGAATTGGCTCTAACAAGAGTCAGATAAAAGGCCAATAAAGAGGTGCCCTGGCTCTGGATAGCTGGCTGCCAACAGCCACTTTTGCCACAGAAGAGAAGAAATAAGGCTAGAGGGATGGCCAGAGGGGGCAGAGGGAAGGCAGTACAGGAAAGTTGGAGATGGATGCCGAGGACCAAGGTGGAATAAATCCACTGTGTGATACACTTCCTGCCCCCATCAAGCAGGATAATATCCCAGATGCTTCCTTTCCCACAGGGGTGGTTATCCCTATTGTCTACTCCAAGAACCCTCCTTCCTATCTCCCCTTTTCCCTGTCATTAAGAAGCACAAGTTCTCAGTCTGTTGGCTGGGACACGATGCAGCCCCAACCATACCCACTCAGTCTTGGAAAGCAGTGAAGGGAGAAAGGGACACAGTCAGACTGGATGTCCTGTGCCAGGGCTGCCCCAGACTCTTGGGAGCAATCCCAACACAGCCTGGTTCCTCCCCAGGTCAGAAAACCATAACAGATTCAGTGTGGGCCTGCTGGGACTAGATGGCAGGTCCTGTGCTCTCCTGTCATACTAAAAGGCTCAACTTTACATCAAGTGATTTGTCAGTATTTTCCTGCTAGCATTTGGCTTTTCTCTTGGCTTTGCTTCCCACTGCTGTTAACTGTCCTGACAAATGAAAGTCATTCTGAAACTATGTGGCTTTGTAATTATTATCTTTGGTAAATGTTTTGAAAGCTGAAGAGTTGCTGTTTGCTCCCTCACAAGCTGCAAATGCCTGCCAGAAGTTCAATTTAACTGTCAACACCTCTGCTCATGAACTTAAATATTTTGGAGTCTGTCTTTATGGTTACATATATTAGCATGTTCTGCTTTCTGTAGGACAGACAACTGGTTGCTAATAAGAATGTACTCCTGTTTAGTCATGTTTCTTTATTTAAGGCTGCTGTTGAAGGAGTCTTCATCTCTCTGTCCTAGAATTCATGTCAGAAATAGGTTTTCTGAGTTCACTGTTGACTAAAAACCATTAGTGTCCCAGTGCCTTAAAAAAATCCAGATGTTGGATAACCTCATGACTGACATAGCTACCTACCAGCTTTTTGAAGTTGGAATGGTAATGCCTGGAAAAACTTGGGATAGGTCTCTCCCATTTCCATGAGTACTTTCATGCACAGATAAAAGTATGTTTGATAACTGCAGTGGAAGAACTTGTGAGCACTGAATTAGGCACAATGACAACCAGGTGGAGAAACAGATTGGGAATAGAGGTTTAATAGATATATTCAGTGTGTAACAAATGAATCAACCCCCATGTTTCACTGCAGTAGATGGCAAACCCTGTGTTCTCTTCTTTGGAAATCAGCCAGGTTGTGTGCAGTATTGACAGGAAATTGGTACCTTGGGTGCTTTTGAAAATTCTCCTTAATATTAGGTCTTCAGACTGATGCTCAACACCCATTGACTTTAGATGGAATTAGAAACCTGTGTGATCATGAGATTCTGGCCACAGAAAGATTTCCAGAAATGCTGATGCACCTAACTGTCTTTAATTTCACATGACAAATTGCATCTGCATCTCTAAGTTCTGGAAAACCAGAGAAACTCAATTCTTCCTCTTTCCTTTGCATCCTCTGTCCTTACAAGGAGTAGGAAATGGAATTGTTTGTGGTGGGATATACTCAGACTTCATTGGGTTTGGCAGGGCTATTAAAGGAGGCTAAAAGGATTCAGTACACATTAACCCTTAAAATGTAATGGGAGCTGGGTATGACCCTTACTGGATATCCCAGAAATTGCCTGTTAACTCTGTATTAAGCTCCTCTTCATTAAGAACCCTGTATATTTCCAGATGACTGTTCTTTCACCCTGGCTGGACAATGGTCCAGCTGCAGCCTACTTCCTATGGGAAGAAGCAGGATTTTCTTGTTAATAGAACAAGAATAGAGGGAACATGCCTTAAAATCCTCTCATGCTGAAGAGTAATTGGGCATGACCACAGTTCCTTTTGGGGGAACAGGCAGAGTGGACAATTCTATCAGATTTCATGAGCTTTAAGGGCCCTATTTCATATTGTCATCCATAAAGAAATGACCTGATTTTCAGGGTTGCATTTACACTCCTCTGAAAGTAATTTCTGCTTAGTCTAGGTCTCTCCCTTCGGTACCTGTGCGAGAATTCAGTTAAAAAGTAGAATGTTCATGGTTCAAGACGTTTCTGTGGGTGACATCAGCAAATTCCTTAATAAATGCCACAGAAAATAAATTAAAAGATCCTCAGAAAGATGAGACATTAATTAGGCCATTTGTCTCATATGTCAACACCTAATATAATAATATTACATCCCTCTACATTTTCCAACAAAAATAAAGCTGCTTTCATATTTTTTGTCTTTGTCATAGAAGGAACTGGGTTTGCATTCTTTGCTGGGATTTTGTGTGTGTTTGTGTCAGGAACAAATACATTAACGAGACCTCAAGAGCAAAAAACTCTTTAACATGGAGGAGAAATAATCTCCAAAGCAGAACAGAGCACACTGAAGCATAAATAGGACCAACTGGATGACAGTAAGTACAAGCAGCTGGCCAGAACAGATTCACAGACAGAGTGGAGCTATACGGTGATAAGGGATTCATCTAGCTTAAAAAGTGCCTAATGTGCCAAAAGAGCCCAAATGATATGGTTTCCCTAATCACCATGGATAAATTTCATGCCACACCTGAGAGTCTCATTGCACTAGCACCTTTAACTACCTAGATTAAATTGTGGTCCTGTGAAAGCTCAGAGAGCTTAGGCTTCTGACTCTGCCTTTGTGCACCCCCTCTTTATCAGTGCAGATTTCATCTCACAGCCACTCACATGCAGTGTTGTAAAAGTAAAGTGAGAACTAAAGTCTTCAGCAAGGTATTTAAAATGTGAATTGTTGGTCAATAGGGAATATAATCCCACAGTTCAGATGTACAGTCAGGATATGCTTATAGATGTGCTTGGAACCTGATTTCTCAGAAAGCACTTAGGCCTGAAGCTGAGTTTTAGAACTGTCAAGAAATGTCAACATTGCCACCGGAACAGTCTAAGAGAGTATAGCAGCACATGGAGCTTCTTTATATCAATTAAGAGTATAAGCATAAGAATAGCATTGGCCACAAGGGAACATTCTGGAGGAATCGGCAAAAATATTTTTTAAGAGAAAGCTGATCTGGAAAGTGGTATAAGGAACATTTTTGCTGCAAGAAAAAATGGCAGCAAATGAGCAGAAAGACTGGGAGAGCTGGTAACTGAAATAGAGTTTCTCAGCATCTATGAATAAAGGTAGAAAACAAGGTGAGTTTTCTGGAAAGTTAATGGAAGTTCTACGAATGAATATCAAGATACAATTTAAACACCATGTAGATAGTATTGAAGGAGGAATCAGCTATTGTGAGCAAAAGAGGTAGTTCTGGTGACTAAACCAGGACTGATGGTTTCAATTTTAGCTCCCTAAATATCCCTGGCCAACACACTTTGGTGCTAGTACTGCATCAAGCCTCAAAATCACTCCCCAGTCCCCAGGAGGGAGACAAAAAACCTGAAATGCAGAGCAATACGCACAGGTACGATGTGAAATGACTGAGGCTGCTGGTGAGGCTACCCTAGCAAGCTGTGCCTTGTGGACACTGCCTTCCCTGTGTGCCTGTGCAGCCTCCTCACACCCCACCACACCTCTCTGCAGTCCACTGGCCTTGCTACTCTTCGCAGGGGCAAGAATGGGGAGAACTCTCTTCAGATCACTAAGATTTTAATCTGTCGTTTGCAGCTTATATTCCATATTGGCAGGTGTGTGAGATGAAAAATTACTGCAAAATCTTTTAGGAACCCTGAAGTTGTACAGCCAGGTGCCTCTGTACGTGGCTTCCCCTGTGTTGCATGGCCAAGAGAGGTGTACTGCAATGAGATGTATCAGCAAAGGAGGGATGGAGTTTCTCTGGTCCAGTTCTCTGCTGATACCTGCTCTCTCCCAGCAGAAAATCTGTACCCATATTTATACTTCAAGTAGAAAAATCTTGATATATGCAAGGATCTTCTCAAGGGTAAAAATAATGGAAATTTTTACATCAACAGCACTCACACCCTTTGCAATTTTACCTATTGTGAGTGCACATGTGTGTACTTTGTGCTGATTTTCTCTGCTCAGTAAGCGAAAAATAGTGGGTAATACTTCAGCTTTGGAAAGATCTTCATTAAATGCCTTGGGACAGTGACGCAGATATGCACACATACCTCCCCAGAAATGCTTAGAAGGGTTGTGTGCAAGACTCACCTGCCCAGCTAATGTCTTGTTTCTCTCTATAAGCCTTTCTGAGAGATTTTGTGCTTGCACAGTTCTCTCATACACCCATCTGAAAAGTGCTGGAGAAGTGCCAAAATCTGTGTCATCCTTGTTGGCGAGGACAGCTGTGGAAGATCCCTTCCTCATTTCATGCTGCCATGATGCGCCTTTGTTTTTCACACACACATGCACAACTCTAATTTCTGCTTGGCTCTCCAGGGGAGAGAGATGCTGAAATGCCTTGTTCCAGATGCACTCTTTTGTACAGTGTATTTAGCAATGCTCATTCATCAACAGAATCTGTACTGTCACCTCCCAAACAACAAGAGAGAGAGGAATGTGTCAATGAGTCAAAGTCTTCAGTGCTGTGCAATTTCCCCTCCACTTCCCCGCACCTGCAGCCTAGGTGAAGTGGCCAGAATCAATATAATATGTATTAAAATAGGCATGGATACGGCTTTTGGAGAGAATTCCCTTATCATATGAACTAAGGAAGTACAATAAGTCCCTGGACTTACTTTCCATCAGAAAGCCAAGTCGTTCTTTCCTGTTCTCCTCCTGAGCCCTGAGGATTACACAACACCTGCCCACCTTGTTTCCTTGATAGGTCTGTTAACATAGCAGGACACAGTGGCTGCTCTGGGAGCACCCACCTACCTTGAAACCCTGCAGTGACAGGTTCAGATCTCCCCTGCTTGTTGGTGGTAGCCTCTCTGTTACCCTGGGAATGGCCTCAAGCTTGAGTGCTCTCAGACAGGAAGGCTTCTGAAGGCAAGGAGCTGTCCATCTCCATCTCTTCCCTCCTTCCATCTTAAAACATGGAAGAATGTACATTTCAGAGTCTCTTTAAGATTTCTTTTAATCTCTTGCCTTGTCACAGGAGCCAAGCTGTCATAAAAAGTGTGGGCACATGACATCAGATGTCCAACAGATGGCTAGACTGCCCTGTAAACTGAATTTAACAGCAGTTCCCAAATGCAATTTAACAATCTTACTTCATAATCCCGAATTCTAAATTTTGCTTTGTGGCCTTTGTGTTTCCTTCCACCTCAATAATGTGACAACACAGATATTGTCTTGTGGAAGTGCAGTAACAAATACTCAATTTAGGCATTGACAGACCCACATCTGAACTCAAACAAATCCTCAGTACCTTGAGGCCTCATGCCAGCCTCCACACCAACCCCTTATTTGAAAAAAAATTCCTGAATATTGACATCTCTATCCAACCTCAGTGACATGGTGTGATTGAGATGGGGTCCAGTGGCAGTAAAAGGACTGGGTTCAGTGTTATTGAGTGCTTATATTAACATATTGCACTGTTTCAGCAACCCACAGACCCCAGGACAATTTTCTACCTGAACACTCAGTAGCCACATGACTGCACGCTGCTGGCCTTCTCTGAAACTCTTTCACTGCTGGGGAATTATTTCTTATTGTGTCCAGAAGCACAATTCCCAAATAAAGTCAAGATTTGCAGTATATTAATTCACAGGAACTGTCTTGTTTCCAAATAACTCACAATTATTCTTTAAAATATTCATGGCCAACTTATTAACAATTCTCTTGTCAATCCAGTGGAGACCCCTAGACTCAAGTGCAATAATTAAAAGAAAGTAACTCCCAAACTCAAGGATAGAAGAAATGTACATAGTCTTTGCAGCTTTTGGCAGTAAGGCAAGCATGAAACAACATGAAATACGACATTGCCTGAATGCTGCAGTTCATGTCTCAGGTAACCATTTGCCTTCAGACCACAGAAGAGGAGGAAGAAGAACTGCTGTGCTGTTGAATTGTTTAACAGTAGCTGTAACCACTGTCTCGACCCACACCCTGGTGCAGTCTCCTCACTTTCTGGCTCCTGCTGGCAATGATACCACGGCAGCTCGTCTCTTGAGTAAACTGATTCTTCATTCTGGTTATGTTTTCAGGTTTTAATGCATTTAGAGTGTTCTCTAATCCATCCCAAGCTGAAACTGTGATTCAATCCAAAAGGTTAATGCATTGCTTTTACATGGTACTGCGAATAAGTTGAATTTGTATGTTTTCACTCATTGTTTAAACACCATAACACCTCACAAATGCACAATGTCTTTCAGACAGGAACTTCAAAGCATTTTTTTCAGTCACCAATTTAATCCCACAATGCACCAGCCAAGTCAGCTGGCAGATATAGCTTTCCTCTTTTTAGGTAGGTAAACTGAGGCAGAGAGAACTCAAACACATATATCCAATATGACTTATTTTGAAAGACACCAGCTCCTTACAGCTGCCATTGCTTTAGGATTCCTACATAATTCTGAACTTCAAATAACATTTCTCGAAAGAAATAATGAAGTGAATAATGAAGTGAACAATACATAAATAAAGATGACAGAGTATGAATGTATTTTCCTGTCCTTTTTGTGATCCTTTAGACCTCATAACTGGTTTTATACATGCAAGGAATATGAATGGAAGGCCAGGGGCTTGGGGGTTATTTTGCCAGAAGGAATGGTTTGTGTTCCTGAACAAAGACACCCAATTTTTAGTGAAAGCTGAAAAGAGGAAGAAAGTTCCATACTACTGGTGTTATATATTCCCTTGTTTATGCACACTGGCCTGTGTCCAAAGCAGAGCGTGTGGAAACCATATGACTACTATTGAATATGTGCCTAAATCAAATTTGCAGTGTTTTTACTTTGCTTGCCAAGCACAAGCCTCCAGTGGGGTTAGATACCATATGTTAGGTAGAAAACAGGTTGCAGTTTTATTGCCTACCTTTCCAGGTACAGGACAATCTTGCCAAACTAAGTGACATCCAATTGTATAGAAACTCCATAAACGTCTGGTTTAGTCTGGGTCCCAAAGCCAATCCTAATTTCTCCAAAGTGGTTGACCGAGGCAGACACCTACTCCTTCAAAAGAAATGTCTTTAAGCAGAGGGGCAATGAAGAAGGTAAGGCCTTCTCTTCTCTTTCCTCCATCTGAACTTGGGGAAAACACCTTAGCAGGAGAGATTGTTAGAGAAGGCATCAAGAAGCAACATGCACCCTGCACCGCTGTACTCTTTGTAGCAACACTAAAAATTTCAAAATGTGTTTTTGCTCCTTGTTGGCACCAACCCAAATCTTTTAAAGCAGTGTCTGTGCTGTAGATTAAATATGTGTTTTGCTGCTCATAACTCCAGGCACAAATGGAAGAGCCTGGCCCAGCTGCCAGTTTCAAAGGGAAGGGGCTCAAATATGGATTTCCACTTTTGGCCAGGAACTAAAATGGAAGGCTAGCCACTGGGCAGCTGTCATTTTGTTTAGAAATATGGAGTCTTCTAACATAAATGCTAAGAGTGGGCATAGTGAATCAAAGCAAAGATCTGTCCAGCACAGCAACCTGTCTCTAAGAGACAGCAAATTCACATAACTGCATTCCAACAGCTTGTTGCTCAGGGACTTCCAGATCCAAAATAATTTTATTTAGTGGGTCTTTATTGATGGTTTTCTCTCCTGCTAATTTTCCTTGTCTCTCTCTGAATGAAGGTCAGCTTTCACCATTCACAGCATCCCGCAGCAGAGCATTCCTATGCTTTCCAGACATGTGTAAAGGAATACTTTCTTCTGTTTGTTTGAATCTTCCCCTTTTTTCTCATCAAGTATTATTCCATATACTTGGCCACGTTGTCCCCCTTCTTGGAACCTTTTCCAGCTTTGGTATACTCTTTTAGAAATGAGGGGCTGAGAACAACATCCAAAATGACACACATGACAAGGGCATGCTGTAGATTTGATCCATTGCTTTAGATGGGCTGCTTTTTCTGCATGTGCATTTGCATTTATTTACATTTAATCTCATCTGCCATCTCAGGGCAGAATTATTTTACTTTTAGTACATTTTAGAGCATAACATTGATCAGTTGATAGATGTTCACATCAAATAAAAGAATGTCCTGAGCAAGAAAACATAGCATACCTACCACACAAAGTACACTTAAAAAAACAACCTGTATGGGAGGACTCACACTTCTGAAAATGCTGCATTTCCAGATCAAAAATTCAGTAGAAGGATGAAAGTAGGAGTGCATCCTGTATAGTGAGCTAGGCATGAAGTACAATTATATAAGAATGTGAAGATTATTTTTTTAATATTTTCTTTGAGAAGAAAAGTTTCAAAAGCCCATCTGAAATACTGCATGACCATTTGGTTGTATGATAATGTCTAGCAAGTACTTTCAGCACTTACTTACTTAACAGATATGATAACTGGCATCTACATGTAAATTTGGAAGCAACGATCAGCTGTGGGGTACCCAACAAAGAGAAGCCAGAATCATCTGGGTATCAGACATGGAACACTTGGCATTGGCTTTACACACCTCAGCTGGCATCATCTCTGTGTCCTGCTTCAATGCAGACACTCAGAAGGGGATATCCAAACACAATGGTTCTGCTCCAATCTTGGTTAAAATAAGTTATTTACCATATTTGTTATTTGCAATCCAAAGCTGATCAAAAACTGATTTTACTGTTGAGCTAGAGCTGCCTGATCATCTACATCACAGATCCTAGGCCCTGTTTCTTTTTGAGAAGGCCCTATGATCTCTGTGCTGAACTTCAGTCCTCTTGGAGCTCCAATGCTCCATCCAGTCTTCTGAGATTTATGTGCTGGTGATCTGTGCGAGAGTTTGAAAAACCAAAATCTTTCACAAAGCCACAATGTCTTGAACCCAGAGCTACCTATTGAACTGGATATAGAACAAGTTTCCCTGGTTGATCATGGAAACCACATGAGCCTTTACAGGGTTCCCAGAGATGCTGTCTCATGTCCAGTCACTGCTGTCATTTCCTACCACCATGACTGTGCTGCCTGGGACTCTCCATTGCAACTTAGAGAGAAGAATACAAAGGGACACCAGCCTGAAGCAGCTAATCCAAACAGCAAGAGCAGCTGAACTGCTGGGGAAAGGGTTTCAGTACTGACAGAGACCAGCACTGCCTGAGCACTCTGCTTCAAAACAAATAGGAAGCCAGATGGACAGACAAATGGAAAATGCAGATGTCAGGGTCCAATGGAAAAAAAAGAAGGGAAAATGTTCAGCCTATAGTCAATCATGGGTACAGTGGAGCATTACAAAAAGATTCACATTACATTCCAGCACTGGGATTATCCTATGGTAGTGGGGAGCTGTCCTAGGATTGGTCTTCTGATGAAGCAGCAGTATGTGCTGTCTAAATTTACCAGCTCTGATGGTGCTCTAGGTGCATGCACTGTTGAAGAAACGTATTGACTAAAATATTGCAACCGTTCTGGATGCACTTACAGCCACTTACAGGCTAATGGATCAAGTTGCTTCTAGATGGATGGGAAGCCCTCTGAAATCCATTCTAAGAAACGCTGCTGAACAACAGTAATAGACTGTCTGTAACTATCCTCACAGGGAGAATTAAAAATATAAAGCAGAATCAGTGAAGCCTTGGGAAAAATGTATGCAGTGATTGCTTATATTAAGTAAAACAAATTTAAGGCCAATGTGAGAAGCTGGGGAACTCGTGAAAACAGAGATTTCTCGCTGGACACAGGCATAACTGGCACTTTGGAGTCCTGGCCATTGCTGGTGAGCAGGGCACTGCAGAGCACGGACCTGATTGCTGTATGAAGGGACATGGCCAAGTAAAACAGTTGTCAGTTTTCTGTTTACCTTACCTCTAAGTTTGGCTTTTGTTTTGGGTTTTGGGCCTATTGGAATACGTCAAATCAGGTGGGAAGAAAGTCCAGACCTGCAATGTTGCAATATAAAAATTCATCCTCCCAATAGCACAGGCAAGGTGGGCAGAAGACAAAGTCGGCTTAGGTTGATGTTACAGCTTAGTAACTAGACAGAAAACATGGTAGCCAAATGGGTAGTCACTGAATGAAGCCCCTTGAAGCAGCCCCAAAATTAAGCAGGTTTGATAGTCTTCAAATTCTTTTCTAAAGCAAAAGGCAGCAGTCCAAGCTTCACCAGGAAAGAGATCATACAAAAACACCAACACATGATCATGGAGACAGAATGCTTCAGATAGCTCCAAGAAAGAAAGAAGTAAATGGCTGGTTGACACGAGTGTAGAAGCCAAAGCCTTGGGTGAAAAAGTCAGGAGAAACAAGGAGGCTGTGAAGCAAATCAAACCAATGTGATGTAAGCCAAGAAAAGGAATTCAGTGACCAGATGGAAGGCTCAAAATGTCAGCATAACATAAGCAACAGGAGACAAGTTCATGGAAAGGGATTCACAGAAGGGGTGTCAACCATTTCATCTGTGACAGATTGCTGGTAAAAGAACTTCTTGTAAGCGTACAGACCCTCGAGTGACACTGAGCAATGCAGTTAACCTTTGACATGTGTCTCACACCCTCATGCCATCATACCTGTGTCTCACCCATCTGCAGTGCAGTGATCCTTCTTATTCATGGACTTATGGGGTGAAACCAGGTATCTGGTCTAATATTTGTCAGGCCATCCAGTTGTGCCTGCTGCAGGGGGCTCTGGGACCATGGCATGTGGAGGTCACGTTGCAGATCTGGGACTGGGACTGACTGCCTTCCCAGAGGTTTCAGAGAAACCCACTGAAATGTTCAACCTTTGCCAGCAACCTCCATCTCTTCTTTTTACTGCCCACTAAGTAGTACATTTTTCCGATGGACACAGGCTCCAAGAACATCTCATGGGAGCAGTATATTTGTGCTCTAGCCAATCTCAAGGTCTTTGTTTTGGTACCAATATCCATTTTCACACAAAATGCTCACGCACAGAAAGATTTAACACTGAGGCAAGGGCAACAGAAAATTAGCTATTAATTATTGTAACAATGTCCAAGCATTTGTTTTCTCTGGATTTAATGCAGGTTGAGTTGAAACTCTTTAAATGCTATAAACATTAATTTTAAAAGACAGTCTTCCTTTGGGCACCATCAGAGCAATGGAAACAACCACAGAAAATACAGAGGAATCAGGTATCACTTGTAAGAAAGTAACTGGGGATGTAGTATTCCATTACACAGGATGCATTTGTACCATTTTAGCTTGCACAGATGGAAATATAGTTCAATGTTTCAACATCATTTGACTTTCACGTGTTAAAATATTGATAAGTGCTGCACAGGATAATGCCCCTATGGTTTCAAGTAGTAACTGGAGCATGATGTTTATTGAAGTGAAATACAGCAAAGCCTTTAACAAGTATTTAAAATTCTGAGAATCATTCTCAACACTGTCATATATTATTTCTTTATTTTTCTTCAGCTAATCTTTGTTGATATCTTCTGTGTGGCTGTTAAAATAGAATTCATCTTCTGATCACCTCAATGCTTCTGTGTTACAAGAAACTCTTCAGAAAAAATAAACATATTTTGTATTTGAAAACTGCAATGCTGCTGTCATACACAAAATAACAAGCTTCAATAAACAAAAGCAATGCTACATAAAATTGGCATAAATGGACCATAGACTCCCTGTTCTAAATATGTATGGACCTTTATGCTGCAGCAAGAACATTTGGAAGCCATAAAACACATGATTATCCAAATTGCTCAATGAGGTCTAACTTGTATCATGTTAAAGCTTCAGTTCTAAAATGCACAGTGTTTCCTACACCACTTACAATTGCTGAGACCAAATTAGTCCAGCCAGAAGTCAGCAGAGGCCAGAAAAGATGTCACTTCAATATATTTGAAGGGAAGACGAGCCATGAAGCATTTTCTGAAAGTGCATATCACAGCGGTAAGACCATCATTCATTCAGAATTCGTCTATCCAGTCCACATCAGATTTAGCACAGAGATGCTTTGGTCTTCTGTGAAAGCAAGGCTTAATTTTATACTTCCCATTGGCACAAGCGTGGAAAAAGTCAAAGAGGGAGGCAGTTCACCAGATATAGTTCAGGTGAACAGACTGAAAAGATTTTAATATTCTCTGAATGTATTTTGGAGGAAAAAGAAAAGTTTCCAAGCACTGGAGCAAGCATTCTTTGGGGTACACAGGTCTGTAAGGGATTTAGGAACTTGAGTCTCAAACAGGTAATTCTTAGGATGTCCTCTTTAACTACATCATCTCATGTGAACACTTAGTAGGCCAGATCCATGTGGGAAGCCTGAGTAATTCCCAAATGAATGTTCAGTACCAGCAGTAGTGTTTGCAATTCATGTGTAAAGGTGCATGGCACCTCTACCTAACTTCATGGTAGTTTTGAAAACCAAACAGCATTCATTGTTAGACTGAAAACAGAATATTGTTTTCCTCTTCTTAAAACAAAATAAGAAAAATAGATCCTATTAATCCTATTGTGCTTTGTCTGTAGGAATATCAACTTAGATGGAGTATTGCTTAAGGCATTCATATCTCAATAGCTGTCCTCTGAATACTATTTAAATTAAATGTAAGTTCCCTTGTTTCCTAATACATACACATATTTTAGCACATAAAAGGTAGTAATAACAGTTATTGGTTTCAGTGCAAATTATTATTTTCCAGAACAGTCAGTCTCCTGTCCTTCTAGTCACTTTATTATCTGATAATTAGAACTGGTGAAAAATGTTCTAGTTTGTCGATTTCGATACTGGTTGATGCAAATTCAGTGAATGTTCTTTGCAAAGAATACTGGAACATTTAATTTCTAAGTTGTTGAACTGTTTCCCTTTGGATTTATAATTTGGGCTAAGAGAATAGAAAAGTTGTTATTATTAAGTCAAAAGAAATCCATGCTAGCAAGGAGTGTTGCAAACTTACTGAAATGGAAGATTTTCGTAGTTCATGGAGATATTAATGAAAATCTAAAGTTTCAAAATTTTGCCTCTTTGCTGTCTTAAAAGAAAAGTTTGAAATGTTAATCTTTGCATGGAATAAATTCCCTCGGTCTTGAAATCTGATAAAGATGTTGAACAATAGGCATTGATTGACTTCAAAGTACTACTTACAAGTGGTACAAGAAGTACTACAAATGATCTCAGAAAAAAAGAATTGTATTACTATAAATTAGTGATGCAGCAAGATGTTCAGGCTACTCATTATGTTTCACAGTGTCATATGTTGAACACTATTTAAAACAACAATAACGTAATTTTTCCACTGGGCTTTGCAGAATCCTTCTTGATATGTTTCTTTAGACAAGATTCTGGGCTATTCCCTTGAATAAAATTAATCTCTGGTTTAATAAAAGCCAGTCAACAGTCTCAACACAAAGCCCATTGCCATGATCTCTGAATCGTTTGGAATGTGCAAAATGACACAAAACTTTCCCCTGCACCACAACTCAAGCTGAGAACACGCCTCAGCTGTGTTCTCAGTATGCTTGCATCTCAGTCACAGAGGACCCATGTGATCATATGCTATACTGCCCAAAAAATAATTTTCTCATGTGCAGAGAGGCA
The DNA here is from genome assembly GCA_013397955.1 of Grantiella picta. Lineage (NCBI taxonomy): Eukaryota > Metazoa > Chordata > Aves > Passeriformes > Meliphagidae > Grantiella > Grantiella picta. The sequence continues at coordinate 16,180 of VZRM01003707.1, read as the reverse complement.
TTTAACCAGAGATATCGCGTAACATCTTCTATGGCCATCTGTTCAACCTTGGGAGCACAGGTATTTTAGAGCAGCACACAGGTTAAATGTGCCCAGCCAGGATGTACTGCGGTACAGCCCTGTATTGCAGTGATTGGTGCATTTTGCAGGTGGAAGTGGAAGTGGCTAGCAGCTTAAAAAATGGGTGATCGTGGACCATAGTTGTCACGTGGATGTCACACTGGCAAAGCAGAACTTCCAACGAATATGTCCTGCTATAAAAAAGCTAAATGCTTTTAAAAGTAATCTTCTGTTTGATGTTCATATATGCTGAGGCAGAATCTCTGTGAACAGGCAAACTGAGACTAACAGCATTGAAAGAAAAGCAGGTATCTGGTAACTTCTCAGGATGGCTAGCTAGTCACAGGAGCCAAAAGCTGTCACATCTGCTCTCTACAGATGTGAGTGTCACTGTATCGCTTAATCAGGAACAAGCCACAAATAAAGGAGTGACCATCAGAGATCTCACAGAGAGGGATGTGACACTCTGCCATTGTGGGAAAGCCTTATTCTGTTGATCAATACTTCAGGTACCTCATACTGGACTGCTCCTCTGCTCAGATCTCATGGAAACTGTCAAAATGGGCAGAATATGTAGGAGGGGTGGGAGGCAATTGCCAGGACATGCCTGTTTCATGACACATTGTAAGTATCTTTGGTCTCACTTTAAAAATCTGCAGTTTCAAAATCCGTATTATAATTTTTTGCATATCCTTAAAAAGACCTGTATGTTCTGTTTGCTACTGAGGTCGAGGCCAGGTGGCAATCTGTGGGTTGTGCTTTATTCATTGATTAGCTATACGACAGAAAACAGGGTGTGTCCTGAGTCTGTTTCCTTGTGTCCAGGCCATGCTGTTTATCTGGCTTTTCAGAATGAGGCACAAACACTTTAAGGTCTCAGCCTTGCATCACTTGCATTGTTGGTGTTCTCCTGCCAATTGGAGTTTTAAACTCTGCATTCTTAACCTCAGTTAGGTGAAGATCCCTGCTACCAAAAATCAGGTGTCCCAGAAGCTGTGACATGGAATCAGGGGATGGTTAAACTACTCAGGCAGATTTATGAATCAAGAACATAATGCAACTCAGAAAGACTACATCAGAAACCTATCTCCAAAAGATAAAACCTAAGGCATTAAAGGAATTAGGACCTAGATAAGTCACTGCTCTAGAGGGATGTTGCCCATCCAGTCAGAATTCCTGTCCTAAAGTTGGATTTCTGTCACATGGAAATAGAAAGGTTTTCTACAGTTAACTGTGTCTATACCCTGCCTCGTTTGGAGTGAAAGATCAGTACCGAAGTTTCTCACATTGTAAGGGACCATGGAGGTGGCAGTACTCTTAAGATGGTAAATCACTGACCCTGAGTGAGGCCCTCAGGTGGGTTCTGGAAAGGGATGCTTGACCTGAGGTAGCGGATGGGTCTGAGGCCTAAAATTTCTTGTTGCCTTCAGAATGCCCCAAAGTTTCTTGATGCCTTCAGAAAATTCCTTATACACGGTGTATCTGAAATGTGGGTGTTGTGGAGGCTTTTCTGGAGGAATCATAGGACCCTGGGTGACTTAGCTCAAGCCTCAGTAGCGAAGTGACAGTTAAGTCCTCAGTGTATCTGGCCCTGACAATGTACAGGTGGAAACGGAATGTATTATTTCTCCTCACCACATATTACTTCAAGAAGTTTTTCATGTATATGGTAGGATTTTCACAGGATAAAATTACTAGATGGTGTCATTATGTCAAATCAGCAGTCATTTGGAAATAAACAGGCAATAACATGAGATGATACCTTCAGAACAAATATTGATGCTATGAAAACAAAGTACTTTCTAGAGAAAGCGTTTACAAAATGCAGACAAAGCCAAACTGATATTACTTAGGTAGTATGGCACACCTCTCCTGCCAAGGTTTGGGGGTGGAGTTCAGATAGGTACTGAAGAGGGAAAAGGGAGAAGGGAAAATTTTGACGCTGGCTGCCTTTAAATCTGACACTGGCAATGATATAGAATATCTAAACTTTTTTTTTTTCTTGTCTGCAAAACGAATGGTTGTTCTTCAACAAATACATTATTAAAATCTCCTAGCAAAAAACAATGTTAAATATCTGCTTAATTTGTATGAAATCAGCTCACACCTAGAGCTGGAGTCTGCAAAGATACATGCACATGCTTGCTTCCAAGTAGTGAATACAGCTCCAGTAACTAAAAGTGTAGTTTTTCCCTATGCTTAGAATTAACAGCCTGGCGACCTCCCAGTGCTACTGACGACATTATCAGGGCTTTTCCCATTAGGTGCATTTTCCACCGTTCGCCATAGACCTTTTTCTTCTCAGCTGTGAAAACAGAGAGAAGTTTCAGAGATGGAGAGATGGCTCAGAGCCGTGGGACCAGTAGATGGCAGCAAGAACACGCTGAAAAGGCTTTTCTCGCGCAGCCGGGCAGTCTGCAAAGCGGTGCAACTTTAAACGGATTCAGTATTTGTCTTCCATATTTGGAGAGTGAAAAGTATATGTGACAATTAGACGGTAATGCAATATTACAGTGCAAATAGGAGAGTGAAATGACTGTGTAACCACTGAATAGCTCCCTGATTTAATTTGTTTGTACTGACCTAACTTCTCTGCAATTGCAAGTTCACCTCTGAGGGACTTGGAATGAGGGATGGAGATCTAACTCCTGCCAGTCAACAGGAGCTCCCCCGGCCCTCCTTCTCTATTACAGTTGCTGTGCAGGGTAAAGGTGATTAACACCTTTTTGGCTGAAAAGTAGCAGAAATCTGCAAATGAAAGAAATATCTCCCTTTACACTCAGCCATCAAGATTTTTTTTTCTTCATGGGTGATTCTGCTCTCTGCTACAGATCCTTATAAAAAAAAAAAAAAAAAGCAGTTAAAGCATGAATACAAGCCCCAAATATGTACGTACACAAGTATGATTTTTTTTTTTTTTACCAAAGCAACCTGGGGTCTGGGCTGACTCACCATGTATTGTAGTAATTGCAAAGATGGAATGCAGCAGCTCCAGAAAACTGCCAAGAAGCAGACATAAAATCTAGGCATCCGGGAGGCAGCTGGGCTTCTTAATTATTGGGAAATATATTTATATATAAATATTTTGCCAAGCGTGATTTGGGTTAAGAGTTCCTGTGAAGTGACCTTTTGCTTTCCTTTGTTTTGTGTCTGTACACATGTCCTAAATAGATACATGGGGAGAGAGACACAGACGCACAGACAGAGATAAATGAACGGATTTCACACAGCCCTCCGAAATCCCAAACGATGCCTAAATTAAAAGAAGAGGGATATGAAGCGAGGCATAAGTGCAAGCACAGATTTCAGAACTGTGAAAATATGTCAGCAGAGCATCATTTTTTGGTTCAGGCTGATAATCACTCCCTGCTCTCATTATAAGATCAGAAGGGCCATCTGTCCTCTCTGGATAATTTGGAGCTCAGATACAGTGAGCACCCTTGTTAGAAAATGACCCTCCTACTCTCTGTAATCACAAGCACTTTGCAGCTCTGGGATCCACACGAAACTGGGGAGGAACAGATTGGTTCCAGATCACTATTGATTACATATAGATTTGTGGTTTATTTGGTGCTGTATTTTGGTGAAGAGGTTTTTATTTTGGAAGGGTGGTGGGGCTTATTTCATGCCTCAGTTTTTCAACCTGTCACCTTCACTCCTTTGGACTTTCCCTTCTCGAGATGTAACACTAGGATGTTGCATGAGACGGGGGTGTATTTTGATTTTGTAATGAGACAAGTAAGCATCAGTCTGAACAATACAGCTTGGGAAGCTGCTTCCTAATACGCGATCCCTGTTTGCAGGGAGATGTTTCCCCTCTGATACACGGTTATTCTCGAGGGAGTGACTCACTCATTCACAGCAGCAGCAGAGAGGTGTAAAATTCAAGGATTCTTCAACCTTTGCTCTGGACCTGCAGACACAAACAAGTTTTAGTGACTTCACTGACATAGGACAAAGTCATTAGCCGAAGGGAAAAACCTTGGTCAGGGAGCATAAACTGCCTTCCTCTTCTGACCCAGATTCAGTGACAAAGTCCCATGTCCCCCCCGTGTTTCCAGTCAAGGAGACAACTTGATCATCGGAAGGGCAGGACCAGAGTCAAAGTACCCTTTTTCGGAGAAGGGTTACTGCAGGAATTCATCCGGGATTAAATCATCCCATCATTATTGTGGGCACCAGTGTGTATCGCATCGCTAATAGCAGAACAAAGATTACAAACAAGACGGATAGTTTCAGGACATGAGGACACGGGGAAGTCGCAGGTGGGAGGAATCCGATTTTAGCGCTCAGAGCTTCGTCGTCTCTAACGCCCCGCTGTAAGAGACTTGGGGTTTCGAGAGGTAGTTTATCATTATTCTGACGGTAGCTGTTTCTCCTCATTTGTAAGACAATGATGTTTAATATTCACCAAGGAGCAGTGAGGTGGCATTTGAGCACCGCCAGCCCGCAGCCCCGCGCCGGGGGCAGGGTTCCCGTCGCACAGAGCTGCGGCTGGCAGGCTGCGCTGCGCCCGCGGGGACCACTCCCAGCAGGGTCACCGGGCCGGGCCGGGACAATCTCGGAGAACCGGATTGCTCCCGCAGGGCCCGAGCCGGGCACCTTCCCGAGCGGCTGCAAAGCCATCCCATCCGCGGAGGCGGACAGGTACTAAACGGCGTTTGCAAACTCAGCCGAGTTCAGAGCACGGTGTTTGCGCAGCCGGCGGGGACGGGCGCTGCCCCACCGGCGCCATCGCTCCCGGCTTTCCTGGGGAGGGGGGGCTGAGCACCTCCGGACTGGGGCGGGCAGAGGCTAGGCACACTAGGGGCGACATTCAGCAGGCATCCCAAGATAGCTTCTTTTGCTATTGTCATCCGTAAAACATCTATGCTAAAAATCAGAACAAAGCACAACACAGGTAACTCTCACTGTAGACGCTGGCTGGCCTCAAGGATGGCCACACTTTTGGGCGATCAAAATAATATTTCCGTTGACTCCAGATAGGTCTCTTTGTCCAGCAGATAAATAATTTCAAGTGCGGATTTGTTGGCTGGGGGGAGAGGGAGAGTTGTGTTTGGTCTGGTTTTTTTAAGACTCCGGATCTACCTAATCTTTCGCCTCCCTCTCCCTCTTTCCGTAATTTTTCCTCACTAAAAAAGCTAGCACGTGTTTGTATAAAATTCTAGTACACTGTGGAGAAGGAGGGGGAGAGAAAGTGGGTGCAGGACATAAAAACTCTAACAACAAGTAGCCCCGAATACGTGAGTAGTACATGTGTGTTTATTCTCGCCGAATACTTCTACATCTGCTAGGCAAGGCGTCGGACTCTGTATCTGCTCACTTCTGCATACTCCTGAGGAAGAAAATGCAGCGAAATCGCTTTACGTGCTTATATATATGCGCGTGGGGCTATACAGACAGATAGGTAGATCGACTGCACTCACGTAATCTGCCCGTGTCTATCTATCTGGGAGGATTAGTTATCTCTGCATCTATTGAGAATTAACAAGGGTGAGAGATTATGTATCAACGTACAGACAACGGCTATGAATATGAAACCTTACGTACATAGGTAAGACGGATTCAGTCAGCCACTCAGCTGCAAAGCTCCTCTTTAAGGCTGCTCTGTCTTATCCTCTCAAAGCCCTCTGACAGTTTCCTCTGAGTACCTCCACCAGGGAATAAGGAGGAGAAGGCTCGGCGCTGCACATCCCTCCTTTTCACATCCGAAAATGACAGACATATGTCACCGCCGTGCCTGGGCTTTGCTGGAAATGGGCCGCCTCCCCCGACCCCGCCACACACACCTTTTGTTCCAGGCAAAATAAACAATTCGGAGGAGCTGGGAAAGGGTGTTATGCCAGAAGGGGAGAGACAGCGGGAGGGCCAAGCTCCCCCCACCGCCCCCCGGCCCTGCGGGCGGGGGTCTGTGCTGGAGCCCGGCGGGAAGGGAGCGGGGGTGCTCCAGGGCCGGGGGGGTCCCTGCCGAGGCGGGCGAGGGGCGAGCCCAGCCCGGGGAGCGGCGGCGGAGGGCAGGGCAGAGCATAAGGCTGTCGGGCCGGGCCTGCCGCACCTCCAGGTGCGGGGAAGGGGCCAGGGCTCCAGCCCGGGGGCAGCAGAGGCAGACGGGGTCTGAGGGGAGGAAGAAGGGTAGCTGTACGAGCGAGGGGGCCGGGGCGCGGGGCCGGGGCAGGGGCAGGGGTCGGGAGGCGCACGGCGAGGTCTCTCCGCCGCGTAAGACTGTATTTTGCGGCAGAAACTCTCTTGAGCGCAGACAATGGAGCGGGATGTTTACTGCGGGCGGGAAGACAATTAGCAATTCATCGGGGGAGATGTGTCACCCAAATGTCACGGGGAAGCTAACATGACATCTGTTTTAATGGCTCCGTGCTAATAAACTCCTCTCGAAGGGCGGCTTTGTGGGGACGTCAAAGATTATTTACAGAATGAGTCAGTTTCCAAACGGGCTGAGGCGCCGTCGGTGGCGGCGGGAGCGCGGCGCGGCGGGGACACGGCGCCCGGGACGCCGGGGCGGCAAGGACCGGTCGGGAAGGGGAAGCTGCGGGCAGCGCTCCGGCACGGCTCGGCCCGGCTCGGCACGGTCCCGGCAGGGCCCGCCTGGCGGGGCTGTGGGTCAGAGTGCCGAGGGCGGCCGGCAGCCCCGGGCGGGCGTCCTTCCTTCCCCCCGCGAAGGCTGTGCAGCGACGGGAGCGGGACGCGTGCTCCGAGGGGATGCGCGTCCATCTCCGGGGCTTGCTTTCTGCTTAGCTTCGCCCAGAGCACGGGGGAGCCCCGGTCCCGGGAGAGACCGCCCCGTGAGGAGAGCCCCGAAGCAGCAGCGACAGGGTCTCTGTGCTGGGCCGCCTGGCCCGGCCTCCGAGATGCAAGTTCCCCGACACCGGCAAGCAGCGAGGCCCCAAAAGAGCGGCCGGATTTTCACCGAGTGCCACATCCTGCGTTATTGAACAAGACACACTGCAGTAAAACACATAAGTAGACAAACTGAGAGAATCCATTTAGAAGTTAACACAGTCTGATTCGCTCACAAGCACACAGTGGGGGGAGACAATTTAATTTCCCTCAAATCCATTCGAAGATTTTTTATGTTTAGATTGTTGTTTAGATGGCATAAAAAGTTTCTTTAAAATAGGAGAGGGGGAAATTTATCGAGCCTCTGGCCATTGTTTTGTATTCCTGTACCTCCTCGGTTTTCGTCTTCTGTAAGGCCAGGCTGAGGAGGGGATGTGTGGAATATATCCAACATATATTGTGGAACGTGCTTCCAGATACGTATGTGTATAAAGAGAAAATGTGATTCTGTGTTCCTGTCTCTCTCTGTATACGCATATATGTGCATCTCATCTGTACCGAGAATGAATACTGCACCTTTTTAAGACAAGCAGAGTGAGCCAATCCAAAAAGTCTTTACTCGGGCAGAACTGACACTGAACGTAATAGCAGGTTATTGCAAACCTGTCCTCGGTACTTATTAATCGTCCTGATCAAATACATTAATGGATAGCGAGAATGAAAACAGGCTGAGAACTGGCTGTCGTCCTTTCAAGGGCAACGAAAACGCAGTTCTGACACCGGCTCTGAACGCAACAGCGTGCTCCGTAACGTGGAGGGGGAAGGAGGTGGGCCAGGAAGTAGGTGGGTAAGAGGAAAATTGCCATTGTCAGGAAAACTAAATGCAGTTTTAGGTGGCCCACACCTGAGATGAGTAAATAAGCCACAGATCTACTTTTCTTCCTGTCTCTAAAGGTACTCAAGTCTCAGAGAAAAGCTAGCTCAGGCGAGCACTGGTCCCACAAGTGCGGGATGGCCCAGGGGACAGAGCCGCGGGAACAGGGGCTCCTCCTAACGGGTATCCGGGGGTCTTACCTCCCCCATTCCCACCGGGGTCATTCTCTTCCAGCCCTGATCATATCTTCCCGGTTTAATACAAACCTCGTGGCGGACATCTGCTTCCTTGGGCTTCGACGGCAGCGTCGTCCGGGCCTCCGGGGAAAACGCACCTACCGCTCCCCAGGACGTGGACCCCGAAGAGCAGAGGGGTGAGGGAGAGTGGGAACCCCAAAATTGTTCCTACATGCCCTTTACTCACTCGACTGTTTGTACCCATCTGCTCGCACACGCCAGTTCTGTGTGTCTGCCCTACGTGTGCGCATCTGTGCCCACGGCTTTTGGGGGAGCGGGGAAGAGCCCCCCTCTGCTCCCTCCGCCTAAGCCCTCGCTGGTGCGCTTCCCCCCGGCGCCGAGTAGCGGGCAGAACCTGCCCGCTGCGGACACGGGGGCATCGGGGCGGCCCCGGCGGGGCGGGGGAGGCGGGCAAGGGGCCCCGAGGGCGGCGGGCGGACGGGGCGGCCCTCCTGCACAGCCTCGCCGGCGGCCAGACCTCTGGGAGTAGGGGGAGGCAGGGGAGGGATCCCGCTCTCCATTCCAGCTATTTTCAGAGCTTGGGAGCCCGGTAAACAAAACGCTCTTGCTATCTCCTCGCGCAGATAAGGCAAGAAGTGGCTTTCTTTAATAATATGATTGAAATGTTAGGGGTATGATGCCTCCTCGTTAGTAATATTGGCTTTGCATGCAGAGCACAATCCCATCCCTCTAGACTGCTTAGCCAAAACAGAGCGTAAACTCTGTAATTAGTAACGTGTTCCATCATTAAAGAGCCCTGCTGAGAATTTCTATTTAATAATGGTCTTAAATTAGTTATGATGGTAAATACTCATCTGGAAATTCAACATCTAAAACCATCTACAATCTGGAAATGCTCCAGTGTTGCTGTAATCTCCTGTAACACAGAAATGACTATCACATTCAACCATCGCATTAGAAATTCGTCGTACCGTTTGGTCCACTAATATACAGTATGGATGTGTTAATTAGGTTAACCCATAGACTGTCTGCTTCACAAATATTTAGAAATAAACAATGAAAGCTCCTATTTAATACGATACAGCTAGGGAAGAGGGGAGGAGGGGCAGATTTGACTCTTTCAGTTGGAAAGTCTTTTGTTTTCAGATAAGGTGGAACTGCAACGTCGGGCATAAGAGTTCACCAACACACAGCCACGGGCACGCACCCACGGGCACCCACGCCACCTCGGCCGCGCTCAGCAGCTCCCTGCGACACGCAGCAGCAGCATCCACGGCGCCTCCTGCAGAACGTGGCTGTTATCATTCGCCTTCCGGCCTAGGCAGATCAATTCATACCACAGCTTTTCTGTTTGGGGTTTACTGGGGCTTTTTTTAATTTTATTTTTCCATTTTAGAAAACAGCTTGCTCCTTCTGTGCCGTGCCCCCTGTACAGAGGGGCTTGGCTCTGGCAATCTTTCCAAGAAATGCTTGAAAAGATCCGAGAAGGAACAAGGACGAGGCAGCGAAAGAGTAAATAAATAAATAAATAAATCTGGCTTCACCCCGACTGCAAGTGGAATTGAAGTTTCAGAAACTGACTGTGATGCAGGTATAAATAAGTCATTCAGGTACGCTTATCCCCACTGGGGATATAACGAAAAGTTATTTGTAATAACAATAGAAAATCAGTAACTGAGATAGTTGGGGGTAATCGTAGGAGTGAAGGAAGGGAAGTGAAGTATATTTCTGTATTTACCTAGGCGTCTAAACGTTTATCCTCTCTAGCACTAACCTTTCATGTTTAATGAATGAATCTGCATTGCAGGTTTTTTTTCCCCCTCCATGTGCCGGCTAGTTTTAAATCTACAAGCACCACAAAGAGGCCGTGATCCCATCTGCCTATGATTCCAAATTAAAGTTCAAACGGATGGCTTACACACTGCTGATCCTGTATCATAGCCTCTCGCGACCCTTCAATTACTATTTAATAGAATTACAGTGTAAAATCCCAATAGTCTTAAAGAATGTTTTATCACAGACTGAAGAGAGAGAATATACAGACACCTCCAATGTTATTGAACTGTATTACTGACCTATTTAGATATTAAAAGGGAATATTTAGTGTTCTACAAGATATTACAAGAGCTCCTTTAATCTGAAAACATGCATATGTGTATACACATATATATGCCTCTGTGTGTGTGGACATTATATACATCAGCTCTACCCCATCAGGAGTGCACAGAGCCACGCTCTGTGGATGTGTAGGTTCACTCTCATCCACATGTACACACACCCACGCAATTACATGCACACCTCCAAGCCGTGTCAAAATTGATGAGCTTTGGTAAACTGCAGAATAACTTTATTGTTGCCAGATATTGCTAGAGAGGTTAATCCAACAGGAAAGCAATTTCCCCATCACTCATAGAAAAATACTCTTTAAATGACCTTATAATTAAATGAACTTCCCCTAATGATATTTCTATGAGGACAAAAAAAAAGACTAAAAAACAACAACAACAACAACAACAAAGAACCAAACACACACACACACGCCCCATAAAAAAACCCAAAAAAACCAAATAAAACAAAACCAAAAAAAAAAAAACCAAACAAACAAAAACCCAAACCCAATCAAATACGTGCAGTATAGCTAAATGCCCCTCTAATAACTAGGACTGAAATTAAAGTCAGTCGCAGTCTGGATTTACATGTTGTAAGTCTTGACTTCTAATATAGTTCTCATCTTTCTCTTTCTACCTGTTCGGCAAAAGACCTGTCTGCCGCAGGGAGAAACGATTCTGCCACTTCATCTCGCTTACAGCGAGGCGATTCTAACCATACACTTGGAGGTGTTTACATCTAGGCTTTATTCAGTACTCTTAACATCTTTCTTCTCTTGCAGATCGCGAGGTGCCAAGCCACATTGAAGCCTCCTGGTCTGAAACCACCTTGCTTTCAAAATAGAAAAGAACAGCCTCGAAAACAAAACCTCACAGCCGTCCTTCCTCCAGACACAGCAACACAAATCCCTTTCGTATCATTTAATCACAGCTATAACCCGACAGCCCTTGCCTTTTGTCATTACCGTGCTAGAAGAGAATATTTAGCATGATTGTCGGTAATATCCTTAGAGCTTTCTCTTCCCAACTCCTTCTTGTGCATACAGAGACACACAGACACCCACCCGCCTCCCTGCCTTCTCCATCCCTTGGTCAGTTTGCAGCTGGGTGGTTTGGTTCATTTCCCCCTTTTTTATACCATTTACAAACTTCTGTGTGTCTGGGCTCTCTGCAGGGTGGCGATGTGGCCACAGACCCTCTGCATTTTGTACCCGTGCATGTGTGTATGTGTGTGTGTGTGTGTGTGTGTGTGTGTGTGTGTGTGTGTGTGTGTGTGTGTGTCAGTTTGCACACCCGTGTGCGTGTGTGTGCTCTAGAAAAAGGCAGTGTTTGTCTATCCTCTCCCCACACGCGGAATCCAGGCCAGTGCGATGTGGAGCTCAATAAGAAACTGCATGAATAAACACGAATAGAAAGTTGTGCTCAGCTAACCGAGGAAATCAGAGCAATACCAGGGCACCAACGTCCACATTTCTTTTCACTTCGGGCCGGGGCAGTAACCTCATCTGGGTATGCTAAAAATTAAGGGCAACGGGCAAGCAGATTCAAGTCCCTCGAAAAGACTGCTGTAATTGATCAGACAGAGAGAGATGGGGGTGACCGAAGCCCACGCCTGACCGTGGAGGGCCAGCAGCAGCTCTGGCCCAGCAGGCACACAAAGGACCCCCAGCCACGCTAAAGGGCTCGGGCAGCGATCACGGAGAAGGAGGGAGGAAGGGAGGCAGGCAGGTGGCGTCGGCGGTCCCCAGACCTCCACACCGGGTGGCACGCACTCCGGTGGATCCGCAAACCGGAGCTAGCTGGGGATGAAGGCAGCGTTATAGCGGTGTTATAGGCCAGCGGTGGGCGGTGAGGGGGTTAACTACCGTCTCCAAACTGCTCCGGAACCGGCTGGTCTCGGCCCGACTTCCGACGGGCGGGGCGGGGGAGGGGCCCCGCGGGCGGGGGGGGG
>VZRM01003706.1:102629-164630 GCA_013397955.1 Grantiella picta | reverse complement strand
GTGTAACAGAGGATGGGTGTTCAATGCCTCTGACCAGAGGTTACGGCACACACCCGAAATCCTCCTACTCCCCCAGTAGGGCTGGGGTGGGGGATGTCTACGCAAACCTGGCTTCTGTGAGCTGTGCTTTCCCCCACCCCAAACTCAGCTAGGGATGATTCTCAGTGCAGCTGGTGGCTTTGGCCTTTATGGATGCATCTGTTTCCCTCAGCCTGAGATGACTGAACAATAGGTTTCCCTTTATCTAATCTCAGCAGTGTGACTCTCAGTCCAAATTCCCAGTCAGGTATCTTCAGAGAGGCTTCTTTGATTGTAGCTTCTTCATACACTTTTTATTATAAAGAGCAAAATTTTATATCAATATTTGAGGCATGAACTATTTCAGTCTCTGACAGTGGTCAATAACAGACTCCCAACAGGATGTCAGCTTTATTGGCCTTCCCCTTAAATCCTTACCCTTAGGCATTCAACTTCATTGTCATTAGTTTCAATTTCCATGACATCAAAAGCCTCCCTAATATAAAGGGCCACCCCTCCACCTCTTCTCCCTCTCTTGTCTCTTCCGAAGAGCTCGTAGCCATCCAATGCAGTGCTCCAATTATGCGAGTCATCCCACCATGTTTCTGTGATGGTGACTGCATCACAGCTTTGCTGCTGCACCATGGCTTCCAGCTCTTCTTGTTTATTACCCATGCTGTGTACATTAGTATACATGCACTTCGGCTGAGCTGCTGATTTCACCTCTGACTCCAACACCCTTGGAGTTGCTTCTGGAGAGCCTGGTTGCATCCTCTTCCCCCTGTGAACCTGGTTTAAAGCCCTCTCAATGAGTTCCACTGGTTCATGGGCTAAAATCCTTTTGCCCTTAACAGATAGATGGAGCCCATCTAGCCCCAGCAGGCCAGCTGCTGTGAAAATTGCCCTATTCTTAAAAAACCCAAAACTCTGCTGATGGCACCAACCCTTGAGCCACTTGTTGATAATGTGGGCTCTCCTGTTCCTTTAATCATTTGTCTCTGCCACCAAAGGGACTGAGAAAAATGCTGTCTGTGCTCCTGCCTTATTGACCACTCAACCTAGTGCCCTGAAGTCCCGTTTAATTGCCCTAGTGCTCTTCTTTTCCATCTCGTTGCTGCCAGCCTGGAGTATCAACAATGGGTAATAATTGGAGGGCTGAATCAGCCCAGGGAGTCTCTCGGTAATATCCCATACCCAGGCTCTGGGGAGGCTACTGACCTGCCTGTGGGATAGGTCCAGTTGACACACAGGGCCCTCTATTCCCTTCAGAAGAGACTCGCCTACCATGACTGCCGGTCTTTTCTTTATAATCTTAGAGATAATAATCTGTCCAACAGGCGAAGTTAAATTGGGAGGCTCACTGGGCAGATTGTTTTCTTCTATGTCATCTGGCTGACTCTCCTCATCCAGGGCCTCATACGTATTCTGAAGTGGCACCTGGATAGGTGATGGGGGTCGGGAGGAATTTTTATTATCTCCCCAAACAGGAACCTATTTCCACTCCCCTTCATCCCCCAGGTGTCCTCCTATTGCCTGACGGTAGGAGGCATGAGAGTCCTCTGTCTCCTGGGGGGCTTTCCTCAAGGATGGAAGGCTGAAACTCCACCAGTCTATTTCCCTTTCACTTTCTCTAATGCTCCTTAGTCTTTCTACTTCCTCCTTAAGCTCTGCCACCAGAGAAAAAGATCATTCACATGTTCACCTCAGACAGGCATCTTTTAAAACATCCCCTGGTACTACTGACAAACTCAACACTCCTCACACGTAAGGGGTCTGGACAGACACGTCTTTCTTGGAGGGATTACTAAAACCCCTTTTCTTAGAGGAAACACTCATTCCATGGTGTTTTCTCCCTAAACTTGTTTCTAAATCGAGACGTACCAGCAGATATTACCATTGGGTCAAACCCTGCTTATTTCACCAAATTAATCACATTGCATTAGGAAGGGACTATAGTCAGGAAAGCAAGATTTATTCACTGTATTTTAAATTCTAAAGTATTGAAAACTTTGGAAAATTGAAAACTGACTGTCCCTGAAGGTTGACCATGCTTCTAAATTATGGAACTTTGTACATGTCAATATAAATTAGTTGTATTACATATCTGGATATATAGAAGTATCTATTACCAATCTATAATAATTAAGAGAAAACAAATATTCTGCTTCAAAAATGAAGAAGAAAACAGGACAGTTAAAATTTTAAATATGTGATAACACCTTAAAAACATTTCAGTGGACTTAAGAGTAGAACAGTGGGGTTTTTTTCACCTGCCTGGTTTAATATTGCAACCAGAGGAGTAGTGTTTTGCTACATGATCCCTCTTCAGAGAATTCGCCTGAGACCTCTGGGGAGGTTTTTGACTAAAGTCACCAATTGGGCTACTACATCTAAGTCTGACAGAACAGATAAATGAGCTGCTGCCACATAGTCTGCCACATTAACATACTGAAATATTGATTTGTCTTATTCCACGAACAGAATTGTTTTAACATATAAACAGCTGAACAGCAACTTTGCTACAGAAAGAGCTCTCTTCGGCAGAAAAATGGAGTCCTTCAGTTTGGTAAATTTTGTAAACATGTGCTTTAGCCCTGTGTAAGTGTGTAACGCATAAGAACACATCTAAGTTTAAGTTCAGTTTTTTACATTTGTGACTGTTTTGGTGAATTTCCATTTGAAAGTTGAACATTGTGTAAATGAAGCATAATGAAGGTGTTTTCATAGCAGATATTATGTCACCATTTGCCTGTAGTTTGTAGTCCCCTCTGCATGGAACAAAATCCTTCTATTCACTTCAATGGGAATTTACCTCTAGAAAATACACATGATCCATTTGTGCACTCACATTGATTTCTGTGACAAGGAAAAACATTTACTCTCTTGATCTGGATAAGTGTTGGTTTTCAGGTTTTTTCCATCTGTTTTGAATCCATCATAGTTACTTGACATGATAGAATTAACTCTAGTCTCTAAAAGCTTGGTACATCCCTCATGGTTTTAAGCAAGCTTCTTTTGTGTAGGAAGAATTCACAAAGTTTAGCTGAGTTTACCTGCTCCATGCACCTTAGTTCAAGCTCTTGTTTTGAAAATGTAGTTTGAAAAAGCAGACAGACAGCAATAAAATCACTCTTGATCCAAACATTTTGCTACTGCCCTCTCTGCACTCCTCCAGCTTGAACACTTGCCCACAGAGAAGGCTAACAGTCTTCTCTCCAGCTGAAGTACTAAACACCCACAACCCTGATGGGACTTATGCCTCTTTGAGTCTCAGAAGACGTTAAATATGAGATTGCACGTGGTCCCCGACTTCAGAAACACATATGAAAATACAGTGTAGGATGAAAAGCAAGGGAAATTACATGGGGTTGAGGAGATGCTACCAAGAATTGAACTGTGCACACCTTAAGACCCATCTTTTTCCTCTTGTGAGTTGCAGGGTTCTTAAATTAGAGTTTATGCATCTCTAAAGATAACAAGACCATAATAAGAAACACCCTTCAGTACAAGGCATTGTTGTCCAGGTATCCTCGTCCTCAAAAAAGGATCTGCCACAAAAACAGGAGAGTGGGTCACATCACTGGAAAAACTCTGTTACCTCTGGGTAGAAGAGCATGAGTCTAATGGGGACCAGAGCTTTGTTACAAGAGAAAGCAGAATTGCAGCCTGTTCAGAGTAAGTTGTGATCAGTTCTAAGTGTCTCAGAGCTCAGACTTTCAGCCCACACAGTGCTGATGTATTTGCTAATATTTTTGCTGATTCTAAAGCAGAATTGTGTAGTGCATGCCAGTAAAATGGCCTATAAAAGCAGAGGGCAAGGGGCAGCTGGAGCATGTTTCTATGCTCATATCTAAGGAGTGGCTTAAATGCCATGACATTTCATTACAATTGAGAAAATTTTTCACTCCTTAACATGTAGTTTCAGACTAGAAGTGCAGTAGATACTATATACACCCTATTCCTGAGGTATTGGTGATTAAGCTCTGTAATTCACAAAAAGAGAGCTGTACTGTTATGATCCACCCAACCTGTTATGGATGAGACACAGAACTTACTCTCTAAGATATTGTAGTGGGTTTTTGAGAGGTTTATTTGTAATGAGTTAGAATCATTCCACCATTACAGGTGAGCCAAAGCCACTGATCATATGTTTTTTTGGCGTGTTTACCGATATGTATACTAACATTGTGTCAAACCTGGGCATTACTTCAATGTGGAGAGAGTGTGTTTTTTAAAGATGGTAACATTTGCATTAAATATATGCTGTACTTTGTAGATCAGTGACTGATCAGTCAATGGCTTGAGGAGTGAGAAAATCTGATTTATTAATACTATACTTTTAATTGAAGCAAAAGTCTAGTTGTACAGACTTGGAGCTTAGCAATAGAAGATCTGAAAACAAAGAATCTTCAGTGGTCACAGCTTGATCTTAAAAAAATTCTAGTGATTTTGAAACATTAATATTACACAGGGATTTTTATGGCTCTTTTTTAATCTTTCCTGTATTTGGAGGTAAAGAGTCTTTTTCTTGGTACAAAACTACAAGAAGAACTAAGTTTTTGCTGTTTTTCCTTTGCTGGAACTACTTGATGATTTTAAAATAATTGCATCTTGTTAAATTGCTATGCTACTATTTTAAATCCTGCTTTACTACAATGAATTTTCTGTATGCAGGCAGCATTTTCTTCCCTGAAATAATCTCTGTAGTCATGGCTCTTATATGTCATGGCTCTTATAGGTCAGAACTCTCACATGCCATGGCTCTTATAGGTCAGAACTCAGCAGAACACTCACAAATGTAAAAACTGGACTTATAATTAGCAGTGTTCTTAAGACTTACACACTTACAATAGGGCCAAAGCACACGTTTACAAAGTTTACCAAATTGAATGAGGGTTGTCACTAAGCTTTATGCTGTCTGGAACACTGAAAAGATATGGCCATTTAAAGCAAGAGTAAATGACAGCCAGAAGACAAAGTATTCCAGCTTTCCAACATTTTTGTATACTGCTGAATGGGCAGCAGTAGGTAGAGGATTCTTCATTTTTCCCTGGCTGACTTAGAACCTTAGGCGTAGGCAGGGTCTCTGTGGTGCTACTGCCTTAATGCAGGGTCGATGCCCACGCTTGTTTAAATCTGAGATGGTTGACATCATTAGTGGTGATGATCTACTCTTGTTAGGGTCCCAAACTGATGCTGTAGTTTTGAACAGTGTTGCAAAGATGAGAGAATGTTTGAAACCCTGACACATTTGATCTAGTACTTCTCATACTTGTCAATTTTGAAGCAATCCACTGTTTCTACTCACTTTACAACCTCTTCAGGACCTCACTGGAAGACTGGGACAAATATGAACAACAGTTGTTTTTCACTAGACTTAAATATTGTTATGCTGCCAGTTTTAGTGTTCTGCAGAGAAAGTGGGACATTCCTAAAGTTCCTTTGACTTAGGGTAGCATATCTCAAGGCAAAGCTGCACTTTCTGGGTTTCCCTCACAATCTTTGTTTGGGGGACTTGTCAAGTTTTACTGAGAGAATCAGTGGTGCTTCTTTCAGCTCTTTTAAATCAAGTCCCAAATGTGGAGGCAGAGCTTGAGGCTTCAGTTGTCTTCTACACTAGGTCTTGTGGCAAGACAGGGATTTCAATGGATTTGTAGAGAGAAAAAATGGGAAAGGGTGAATAAGCTGTCCTTTTACTGTTATAGATAGCTGGAACATTGCTAAGTTTTCCACCTGAATAAGAAATTGAAACCTGCAATTGTTCCTGTCTTTTTATTTTTGGAAGGTACTAAAAAATAAAGCATTAGAAGAGAATTAGAGAAATTTTTTTCTAATCAAGAATCGAGGACAAGTTTATTATCCTCATGTTTGTAATTTTCATCAGTAAATAATGTTGACTGTTCAAGTGCTCAGTTTAATGTATTCTGCACTTCTAGATGGAAATATGTATAAATACCTTGGGTTCTATCTCCTGATTGGTCTGAGTTCTTTCTGTTCGTTTTTTTTTTTTCTCTTTATTGTCATTTTATTTTTTTTTTTTTTTGTAATGGGTTCAGGAACACCCTCAAGATGTGATCTAGAGTTCTTTACATTCTATGTAAGAGCATCCATTTCTGGCTTGAATTAGAACCTGAGTCAGAGGCTGAATTGGTCTTTTCCCACCTAGCTACAGAGTGTAAGTGGTCAGAAATGAACAAATTCTTAAGAGATAAGAAATGCTCTCACAGAGTTTAGTTTTAGATGAGAGCAGAGGGAAAACAAAGATCTTAACTAACTAGTTCAACTTTAAGTTAGAAATTTACTAGCTGTCCTTTGGAACGATGTAAAACCGTAATCCACTGTATCATTATGCTTTCTCCTTTTGCTCTGTCAAAGTTTTAAAATTGGGAAATTGAATAAAAGCGAGAGCATACATCAAGAGTTCCTAATAAAAGCACCATATGTTGAGTACCTAGTTACAAAAAACACGTGAGTTAAAGTTTGTTGATAACCTCTGTATTCATTGCACACTTCTAATATAATATTGCATCAAAATTTTAGGATGAAACCCATATAAAAATTACACAAGGTCTAATTATGCTACAGCCTTAGAACAGAGAGGAGTTTTAAAAACTGATACAATGCCTATCCTGTCCAGGAAGTGTAAATGAAGGTGTGGAAGGTGTCTCCAGTTTCTCTACCTCATTTCACATTTGGTCATACAGTATTCTTGTACTCAACTTGAAGGTTAAAAGTAGTTTTATACGTGAAGGAGCACCTTCAGTATTTGGTATGTTCAGAGCAGTGAAACACTAAACTAACAAGTAAGTAACACAATGGATGTCAGTTCCAAGGAAAGTGATAGCCAAATAACTAAGAAAAAGAGATCAGATTTTACAGGTTGCATTGTGAAAAAGCAAGCACCCACATCAGATTTCGTATTCTGTGGGCAGTATAAGGCATCGAGCAAGCAGAGCGACTAAAAGTGAAACAATACAGAAAAAGACCTCATAAGATTAAGTACTGGAAAAATGTGTAGAAGTGCCCTGGCAAAACATTTTTCTAATCTAAAAACAGCACCAGAGATGAGTGGAAAAGATAATGTAGTCTTTGTAATGTAGAATATTAAAAGTCTCTGCCACTAGATAGACATTAAAAATAGACATTGCTGGGATGCGAAGAGAAGATCAAACACAGCCCATGCATTACAGACCCTTCCAAGTGCTCAATTTCTGTCTGCAGATGTAAAAGACAGAATGTTTGGAACCTGACTACAAAATTTCAGAAGTGGTGATAACGCTGCTAAATCAAAAGCCTGGTTATTGTTACATCTTAGATTTGAAACTAACTCCTAAATGAAGGATCACAAACTGATTAGTGTGGTTTGGATGTTCTTTGATATAGTTCCAAGCAGATGCAGAGAGGAATACAACCTTGTTTTGTTGCCTGAGTGGATGTTTATCTAGGATACTTCTGTGGGGTGTGTTATTCTATCCAGAAATTAAAAACTATGCTTTCTGACTAATCCATCATCGCAATTTTACTCATCTAGACCAGTTTTCTTATATAATTCCCTGGTACTTAGTTGAATCTTTGGACCCATATGTTCCTCCAAACAGACAGGTAACCTGCAATAAAATATGCATGTCACCATACACAGATCAGTATCTTATGCACAGTCTAATAGAAACAAGTACTTACAACACTATAAAAATATACCTTTCTCTTATGGAGGAAAGAAGTAAAAAGTGGGTGACAGAATGAAGGAACTCATCAGTTATTACCTCTTATTAAGGTCATAAGGTAAGTGATGAAATCTACTACGAAGTCTGTAAGTAGATCTCATAGACTAGGGAACTCCTTGGGTACTATCTAATATCCCAAGTCAATTTCAGTACGTCATTAGACATCCTAGATGTTCCCCATATTTCCCATGTCCTAGTGAAAGAAGAAGAAACTTCTAGCTCTTGGGAAGCGAGAAGCATTCGGGACTGCAGCAAAAAAACCCATTCCATTTTGGCACATGGATTGCCTGATGACAACGGCATGTCTGGGTTTTCAGAGGATCACACCTGCCAGAAACACCTCTGGAGGCTGATTGGAGGTGTGGCAGAAGAAGAGATCACAAAATGAACAAATGAGCAAGTCATGGCTTCTTTTCTTCTGATGTGAACTTAGTGCTTTCAATACTACACTCTTGGAAATTAATCTCTCACTAATGAAGCCCTGAAAAGTGGTGAAATTCAAGAAGTGTCCATGTTGTGTTGCTTGTGGCCCTCGCATTAGTGCTGGAAACATCCCACCATATGGATTAAAGCAGTCTTAAGTTCCTCTGCTATCTCTTCTGAATATCCTGTAATATTGCTGATTTTAGGAACTCCCTAAATACAGACAAAGAATTTTAGAGAGGAGATACTGTTTATTCTGTGCAGAGAACAAGAGGTTTTCCATAGATCATGCATGTCAAGGAGTAAAAAGCAAGATAATTTATACATTGAAATCTACATAAACCCCCCAATCTAGCACATAGTTACACCTGCATATTGCATGATTATTTAGCTTGCCCAACCTTATGAAACATGAGTTGCTATGCCTGTGTGGGCCTCTCAGGGGGTCTCTGGTGGTCTCTGGTTTGGAGAGGTATTCACTACTCAATTTTGAGCAACATTCAGTTCAGTATGCACAGAACCCCAGGCTGAGTGCCAAAGAAGATGTGATCTGTAACTCAGCACTACATCTTCTCAGACAATTGCCAAACAGGTCATGAAATACAAAAGCATTCCATAAACATTGAGCAACATCTGCTTAATACACCTGATAGCATCTTTTAACATTCAAAAGAGAGGTTAAAGGTGAGAGTGGTACCATCTGGTTCCATCTGCAACAGAGATCAAAGGAAGAGCCAGTAAATTCTGATTAAAGAGCTTAAAAATACAGAGAATTTTTTGTAAAATACAGAGAATTCTGCTTAAAGACATCAATAAGAGTTCCAACTGCTGGTTATTTATTTATGTGGACAATGGCTCATTTTACTGATAATTTTAAAAAGTCAAATAGCCACTAAAAATAATGCTACTCAGTCATCATTCTCTTGAAATTCTATGGGTGACAAAGGCTGGAGAGGCCTTTTGGAAGCCTAGGCCTACAAGTTGTACATAAAGCTGCAATACAGCTCAGGGATGTCAGAGTCAGGATCAGAGTGCAGGACATGGTGCCTGTTACTCCCCCACTCAGGCTGCTTGGATACACTGCTGTTCAGCAAGCCATAGCGTGGAAGACTGTATAGACACCCTCAGTGATGCTGTCTGGGTTAGAACTCTGCAAATGAATCAGTAACTATAAGGAAAATAATTTTGAACAGAGAGATTAAGTCAATTGTTGCTTTGTCACTGTGTACTGTGAATGTAATGATACGTCCTTGCTATGAGTGTTTCTCCTTTGACTTTGCAATGCTGCCACATCACCTGAGGGAAAATGGCTTAGAATAAGTGTGTAATTTCCATTACTTCCTTCCCTGTCTGAAAATTGTGTTTAAAATTCTTCCTCCTCCCCAACAAAACTCAATTCTTTGAAATACAGCTATCAAGAGAAAGATTACCATAAATAAGAAATAGTACTGTCTCCAGTCTAGGGGTTGATGCAAAAAAAAATAATGATCTCCCTCTACTTTCTTAGACTCCTTCTTTCTGAGAAAGATTAAGACAGGCTGTTTGAACTGCAAGGAACATACTGAGATTTTGCTGTGACCCTTTGACAGACATCCAAAAGGGCAACAGACAATTTCTTTGTCAGAGCAAGTTTGTTTCACTGTAAAAATGTCAACATCTTGGCAGAAATGACTAATTTCTAGATGAAAAACTTGAAATGAAAGCCAGGTCAGGAGAATGAAAAGTGTGGGGGGGAAAGAATATTTCAGTAATAATCCTCAAAGGAAAAATATTTCATGGGAGCTTAGCACACTTAGGATATCAGTGCTGCCTGTAAAATTCTTCTGCATCTCTGGGGTTGCTGAGTTAGCAGGTCTTATTGAGAGGGCTTTGAACCAGTTTTGAAGGGGAAAGGGAATACGAGCAGGCTCACTAGAAATTACCCTGGGTGGAGGAGTACTGGTGCTGGGGATGAAATTGACAGCCCAGCTGAAGTGTGCCGATGCACGCAGTGTGGGTAACAAATAGGAGGAGCTGGAAGCCATTGGCAGCAGGAAGCTGTGCCACAGTTACCACCATGGAAATGTGGTGGGATGACTGGAGTGCTGCAGCGGATGGCTACAAGCTCTTCAGAAGGGACAGGTGAGGAGAGAGAGGCGTGGGGTGGCTCTGTATATTGGGGAGGATTTCGACTGCACAGAGCTCAGGGACAGTGGGGATAAGGCTGAGTGCCTGTGGGTGACAATCACAGGGATGGCCAACCAGGCAGAGATCCTGCTGGGAGTCTGTTAGAGACACCCAGCCAGGGTGAGGGGGCAGGGGAGCTATTCTATCAGTGGATGTTTCGTGATCACTAGCCCTTGTTCTTGTGGGAGACTTTAACTTGCCAAATGTCTGCTGGAAACTCAACACAGTGGAGAGGAGGCAGTCTAGGAGGTTCCTGGAGTGTGTGGAAGGTAAGCTCAGCTAGAATTCAATCTGGCCAGTGCTGCGAAAGATGATAAGTGCCTTTATAAATATATTAACAACAAAGAGACAGCCAAGGAAAATCTCCATCATTTATTGGACAAAGAAGGGGAANGGAGGCCCCAGACCACTGGAGATTGGCCAGTGTCTATCTACAAGAATGTTTGGAAGGAGGATCTGGGGAACTGCAGGGCTGCCAGCTTGACCTCAGTGCTGGGGAGGTTCATGTAATGTTCTTGTGTGTCATCACACAGCACACACAGCACAACCAGGGGATTGGGCCCAGCTTTAGGAAAGGAAGGTCCTGCTTGACTAACCTCATCTCCTGCCCAGGAGATGGCCTGCCCAGTGGATGAGGGAAAGGCTGTGGATGTTGTCTACCTGGACTTCATAAAAGCCTTTGACACTGTCTCCCAGAGCATTCTCCTGGAGAAGCTGGCAGCCCATGGCTTGGACAGATGATGTCTTTGGTGACCTAAGAACTCTCTGGATGGCCAATCCCAGAGAATGGTGGTGAATGGAGTAACACCCAGTTGGTCGAGGGTTGTTAGTGAGGTTCCCCAAGGCTCAGTATTGTGGCCAATCCTGTTTAATATCTCTATTAATGACCTGGACAAAGGCATCAAGTGCACCCTCAGTCAGTTTGCAGATAACACTAAGTTGGGCAGGAATGTTGTTCTGATGGAGGGCAGGAAGGCTCTGCAGAGGGATCTGGACAGGCTGGATTGATGGGCCAAGGCCCGTTGTGTGGAGTTCAACAAGATAAAAGTGCCAGGTCCTGCACTTAGCTGGGCTGCAAATTTTGGGAAGAGTGGCTGTAAAGCTGCCCAGTGGAAAAGAACCAGGGGGTGCTGGTCAAGAACACCTGAACATGAGCCAGCTGTGCCCAGGTGGCCAAGAAGGTCTGTGGCATCCTGGACTGTATCAGCGATAGTGTGGCCAGCAGGCCCAGGGCAGTGATTGTCCCCTGTACTCAGCACTGGTGAATCCACACCTCAAATCCTGTGTTCAGTTCTGGATCCTCACTATAATAAGGACATTGAGGTGCTGGAGAGTGTCCAGAGAAGGGCAGTGGAGCTGCTGAAGGATCTGGAGCACAAGTCATATGAGAACAAACTGAGGTACCTAGGGTGTTCAGCCTGAAGAAAAGGAGGCTCAAGGGAGACCTTATCACTCTCTACAACCATCTGAAAGGAGGGTGTAGCCAGGTGAGGATCAGTCTCTTCCCCCAGGCAAGTTGCAATAGAACAAGAGGACACAGTCTAGAGCTGTGGCAGGGGAGGTTCAGGTTGGACATCGGGAAGTATTTCTTCACTGAAAGGGTACTTAAATATTGGAATGGCTGTCCAGGGTGGTAGTTAACTTACCATCCCTAGAAGTGTTCAAGACATGACTGGGCTTGGCACTTAACACTGTGGTTTAGTTGACAAGGTGTTGTTTGGTCAAAGTTTGAACTCAGAGGATGACGTTGGAGATCTTGTCCAACTTTAATGATTCTATAATTAAAAATTGTCAAGAAACTCTTCTTCTTTAACCTGATAAAAATGTAAGGACATTAAATGTCTCAGGAAGAGAATAATTTATGATACTGAATGGTTTCCAAATTCAATACCTACATGTCACTAGAGCATGTATTTTCATCAGAAAAGCCCCCAAATGTAATTTGTCACACTGTAGTAAAAGCATGACCTAAAAGAACGAAGTGACTGCTGAATCCAAGAATGTTTCTAGAATTAATTAAATTAGCATGATTATTAAATACAAGGAAATCAGAGTAGCATTAGATGAGGTTGAGAATAATACAGTAGAAAATATATTCTGTTTATACTCTCGTCAGTAGGAGTTTCTTTTCCTTTTCGTAAGTAGTACTAAACCTTATTTTCATATTTTCAGTTTGTTCAGTTATCACTGAAGTACTAGTTCTTCTTAACACAGAGTTTCCTTAATGCACATTTCTGCATCTGTGATATACAGATATACAAAATGGTTATTCCATGAGGGTGGAAAGTGTTGTGATTCATACTCTGGTTGAGTTTAAAAGAGATCATGAGATTCCTCCTTGAATCAAACATGAAGGCATACTCCTTTTTATGAAATATAAAAACATATCCCTTTGAATCATCTGTATGAAATAGCATCAATTTCCACAGAAAATAAATTAACAAACCTAGAAGAAAGCACATTTTATAAAATAAGCAGACCATTCATCTATTTGAATGTTTATTTAGCATGCGTAAGACTCCAAAAGAACTTTTCAAGTCTGAACTAAGAAAATAATGGCACCATGCAGGACCTTCTATTAATAACTTAAGGTTCTAAGTTTCCGATAAAATTTGTTAAATTGCTCAAAGGTCTCTCCTATATCTGTTTTTATAATGAATCTATTAATCAGAAGTGTGTCTTTTTGCCTCCATAATGGAATTGGAAGAATCTGTTATGGTGCTATCATAAAGGTTACTTCACCTTTGTATTGTGGGTTATCACCTAGGATATTTTTATATAAACCAAGAACATGTTATGCTGAGTAACACATAAACACAGGATGAAAAGACTGTGCTTCTCTCTCAATATTGCTATCTATATCATGGCAGGTTCAGTAACTCCACTCTCTCGTGTAGAGTAAGAAATTGTGTGCATCTGGGTGTCACACATCCCTGATCCTGATACATCAGCAACAGTCCTGGAAAAGCTCCGATGTACATTCACCACTACTTTCAGAGTAGTATGCTGTTCACTGCAACCCTGCATAGATCCTTTCTTCAGAGCCAATTTAATCAAGGTGAGAGGATTTAAATCTAAATATCAGCCGTGTTTGATTTGTAGTGAATAGTACTTCGTAATGGAAATGTAAATCTGCAGCCAAGGTCAGAATGCACTCTGCAGGACAACCCATTCTTTGTGTACTTTCATAATCCAGGCCTTGTGATTTTCACTGAAAAGCTTTTTATGGTAAAGGTGGAGGCATGAGAAATACTTTCCATGACAGTTACAGCTCTGATAAACTGCAGCAAACAGGATAGCTAGTCAGTGTTTTGATTAGACAGATAGAATCATAGCCATGAACAACTCTAGTCACAATGTTCCTAAACTCTACCTTCCATATGAATTCAAATTACTTCTGTAATGCAAGTGCAAAATGTTGCAATTCTATCCTGCAAGGACTGTTCTGTTGCTGACAGAGATAAATGTGATCTAAAGCCATTTTCTGCCATTTATGAATAAAATCTAATTATTCCTGTTTTTAACATTCATGTTGGCTTCTTCTATTAACCATGATAGTATGAGCAATTCATGTCTGTTCATTAGATACTGAATTAAACTGAAATGTAAAAGGAAGATGAGTAAGAAAAATCTTTGTATATTATTAACACTGCTGCATCATTCTAAAATTTGTTGTACCTCTGAGTCTGTCAACTGTTACAAGCACTGTTAACTTAAAACAGAAACAAAGGACAGAGGATGACCGATGGTTATGAGAATAATTTCATGACTAAATTCCCTTGATTCTGCAAGTAAAAATGCGAAGAAAGAGAGGTATCCACCCTTCAAATCATCTTTGTACACATTACATAATTTCATTGAACTCATACTAGAAAACACTCCATTTAAAAATATCCTGAACCAAGATGTTTTTTGGAGAACCAAAGATGTTTCCTTTTCCAACCTCAAAGAGTTTCAGTGAACTTTATTTTTCAAGGAGTCTAGAGCTTCCCATTAAGCAGTGAAGACCTCTTTATGTCATATTTCTTATGGGTATTTCTCGATTGCACCTCTTGTCATAGATTCTTGCATGAGACAAAGAAAAGATCTTTTCTTTACCTGCACACATTCACGTATTTCATGCTTAGGATGACCTGCATAATAAATTAAACCTTCAAATGCCAGGAAACATTTATTCTTAGTAAGAAAATACTTCATTGGTATTTGTCTGTAGAATTTTCCAAACTGCCTAAACATTTGTAAAGCTTGCCTAGATTGATTAGCTTATTATCCACCTCAGACAGAATTTTATTTCTATGACAAATTTTAGTATTTTTAGTGATAAACAAAGACTATTTATTAATACCTTTTGATTTGTTCTTATTTTTTTGCTTCTAATGGGAGATAGGAATTTGTGATCTATTATGAGTTTGCAGATTTTAACCATCATGATGTAAATCGTGTCCAACTGAGTCAGTTTTGGGTGAAAATGCATCTTAAGATTCCACTTTTTGTAAAACACTGAAATCCTGTAAAATGTCTAAAAAATTGTCTTCCCCTGTTGGAGGCTATGCAGAAACAAATTTAGACTTTAGGGCATAATCCATTACGAAGATACTGGCGAAGTCTCAACTGAGTTCAGAGTTTTAATAAAGCTGAGATTCAATTTCTGTCTTATATGAAATTCAACATACCTTCCCCAAATATTTAGTGCTTGTAAATTAAATTCTGAATTAATTTCTCAAAATTTACATATACAGAAATAAACTGTATAATGGATTATAAGGAACTAAACATGAGTCAGAATTTTAGTATCTGTGTAAGCAAGTCCTTCCTCAAAATAATCTGAACAATGTAACAAAGCAGCTCTTTAAGGGTCATTATGAAAACTAATTGAGATTTTGTATTCCAGCTGTATTTGAAGACACTGTTATAGTTGCTAGACCTTTTAAATTGGAAAGGCTGGAAGATCTCATAATTCAGACGACTTTAAAGGGATTGAGGGATCGGGTTAAATAATGACTATTCATCCTGGAGAGTTAACTGAGTGAGACGGTCCCGTTGTGTTTTGTGATGTGGAGATAAGGACGAGGCCAGATAGTCAAATTCTCTCACTGCCGGATTACACGCTAAATCCCTGCCTGTCGTTAAAGAGCCTGTGGTTGCAGAGCAGCTCTTGTCTGATGGACACGGGGGGGCAGCAGTAGCTTGCTTGTAGAATGGTTAAGACTAAATGTTTCTCTTCTTTTCCTGAGCATGACATTTCACTTATTAAACTGCGAATTGTTCAGAATTGTTCAATTTGCGAACTAGAGTCTAATAAACTCAGTCAACCCTCACACCTGACAGCTTTGTTACATGCACATTCATGGATATATTGCACATTATTACACCAAAAGGCCTTACCAGAATCTTAGGCATATGTTTATATGATGAGAAAGTGGTCAGTCAGTGTTTCCACACAGTTCTTGACTTCTGTAACAAGACTAATAAGAAAGATGTTTTTTGTCTGCTGTGAAAATAACAGAAGCCCTCAAATATGTTCCCCATAATTGTACTACAAAACACATCGTGGTCATTACTAACATAAGACGGGAAAGCAGAAGTTGAATTTTAATATTCTATTTTAGCTCATGTGATCTGGCTAGTTTCCTGAAAGCTAATATATTGTAAAGAAAGGAAAACCAAAATAAAAGTTTATTTTGGCTGACAGCAGCTCAGGTCATTAATGTGTTTGATTTTGGTTTTGAATCTCTGGAGAAACTACATAAAAGAAAAAGATTTAAGAAAATTATTAATATCCCCACCCCAGGCTCTCAAACCATTGTAAATCTACTCATTACTGCCTTCAGAAACTGAGGTGAAGGTAAATACTTTCCCACCCCACCCTAGTTGCAAACTCAGAAAATTAATGGGATTAATTTATCGCACTTGAGCACTTACTTTGAGGTAGTCTGTAATTTCATGTTTGCTTATTTTTTTCTTCTCAAGATCTTTGCTTCTTTCAGTGCACAGTATAAACATTACACATCTCATGGTGAAGGAAAAAATGGAAAACCAGAAATACCATTGCACAAAACCATAACATCATCTATTGAGGAAATAAGAAAATTCTCTGCACAAACCTTCATGCTTGATCTAACAGAGGAACACTGTGACATTTTGTCAGCCTGTTTGGACAAGCCCTAAAGGAAGCCACTCCTGTGGCTTTTAGTGTCAAGTAAACACTGAACCTGCAGAAACAGATTTGTCTTGAGCTGCCATTCTCCTTCACAACTCAAAATCCTGTGAAAATGGAGATTAAGAACACAAATCTGTTAGAAAAACCCTAAATCATAGAATCATTTATGCTGGAAAAAACCCTTAAGGTCACTGAGTCCAGTTGTAAAACCTAATGCCAAGTCCACCCCTAAACCATGTGCCTAAGTGCCACATCTACCCATCATTTTAGCACCTGCAGAGATGGTGTCTCAGCCACTTCCCTGGTCAGCCTTTTCTAATGTTTTATAATGCTTATGGTGAAGAAATTTTTCCTGTTATCCAGTCAAAACCACCCCTGGCACAACTTGAGGCCATTTCCCTTTGTCCTATTGTCTGCCACCTGGGAGAAGAGGCTGACCCTGACCTGCCTACAGCCTCCTTTCAGGCAGTTGTAGAGTGATAAGTTCTCCCCTAAGCTTCCTTTTCTCCAGTGTAAACAACCCCAGCTCCCTCAGCTGCTCCTCATATGACTTGTGCTCCAGACCTTTCACAAGCTCCCATTTCCCTTCTCGGGACATGCTCCAGCACCTCAATGTCCTTCTTGAGCTGAACACAGCATTCAACACTGGTTCAGCCTCATCAGTGCCAAGTACAGCGGAAAAATCCCTGTCCTGGTCCTTCTGACCACACCATCACTGATACAGGCCAGGATGCCACTGGCCTTCTTGGCCACATGGGCACAGCTGGCTCATGTTCAGCATGTCAACCAGCACTTCCAGGTTCTTTTCCACCAGGCACCTTTTCAGGCACTCTGCCCAAAGCCTGTAGTGTTGCATAGAGTTTTTACCCAAGGGCAGGACTTACAAAATTTCCAGTTACATTCCAAACCTGAGCTTTCTAAAAAGAATGTTTGCCAGAATTTTGCAGAATTTTGAATCCTGGACAAATAAAATTGCCTGCATCTGTGGAGAGACAAGGCTTGTAAGGTATGTTTTTGCTTGTCAGAGTTATAAGACGTGTTATAGTGAGAAGTGATAATTGATCTAATACTACTGAAATATTTATGTGTGTGTGTAAATGTTATAAAACTTGTATAGTTCACTGAAAAAAACCCAAACATTTCAGATACTGTGGTTTAAATCATCACAATTATGCTTAAATTTTTTTTCTGTACAGCTACAATCCTCAAATTACAGGTCAAGACACTCATGCAAATCATGAGGTGTAAGGGGGTAGAATATAGAAAGTAGCAGAAAGAGCAGTTTAAGGACCTGTGAGGTGTCCACAACCTCAGTTTCTTTGAGGTGCAAAGTCAGAAAAGACCACAGTGACTGACAGCAAGAATTTCTTAGCCCAGGATCTGCCTTTCATTACTGGCATTCACTCAGTTATTCCCATTTTTCATGACTGGCAATCACTCCCTGAAAATTATTCCCCTTTTTAAAACACCCTGTTCTGGACAAGCCAAGCTCCTAGCATGGGTTCATAGATTGTGCCAAGGACAGAGCTTGCAAATAATTTAACTAGTGGAATGAATACACAGTTACCTATACTAGCATTCAAATACTGCTCAAATACTAGACAAATGAGAAAATCACATTGCTTTCAAATTCCCAAATTCCATTAAACAAAATTTAAAAGTCTTACGTTTGATGAAACTTTAAAAAAATGTTGTCATATATGTTTCTACAGATATTGGCAGACCAAGAGACCCAAGCTCAAAAGACCTTGATGTGGCTTTGAAAAGACACTAACATATATTGAAAATTCTGTCTTACTTTTAAATTTACTTTAGAGCTTGAAGAGTCTTGCTTGGTTCTTCAGGCATATTCCCATGGCATAAGGCAGTAAAAGACAATTTTTCCAGCATTTCTCCAACTGAATTGCAGGCTTAGCAGCATTAAATTGTACTTATTTTTGACATCCTTAATGGCATTTAGTCTTTAACTTTAAATTGTGTGAAAGCCTCACTCTGAAAGTAAACTAACAATGATGCTGTTTGAGGAATGAATGAGGATTTTTACACTTGAAACACCGTACACGATAACCTTTATTTTATCATTTTGTGTTTTGTTGCATTGTCTGTTTTAACAGTTTCTCCGCTGGCTGCACATTTAACACTTGTAGCTTTGGGGTGCAAAGATATGATTTCGTCAGGTGGTGTTCAGAAAATCTTTAATTAACAGGAAAACAAACCTTTTTATACCCTCTATGTGGGCGGGGGAGGCGTGGATTGGCTGCGCACCTGTCAATCATGTACCTTCCCATCCAATCACCATACAGTGTCCACGCATCCTACTGACCAATCCCTGCTTCTGGCAGGAGGCGTCTGGGTGGACCTAATAGCCATCTCCCACAAACGCATATTTCTTATGCTAAAAAGTGTATTGAAGAATGTTAATATCAGAAATGTTATTTCTTATTCCATGAAAATAAAAAATTCTGCATGTTCCAAAATAATATTATGTACAAACAGCCTTATGGAAGCATCACAGATTTACATTTAAAGCAGTACTGTTAATTTCTTCTTTCAGTTTTCTGTCCTCAACATGCTTTTTTTTGAGGACAATTAGATATTTTCTCTTACTTGAATAAATACTTGCAGAAGAATACTTTCCTTATGTCAGGTCTTACGCACCAATGTAATAGTTCTCTCAAAGAAATTGTTATTTGGTCTTCAGTTTGTTTCATCTTCTTGTCTGGAATATAAACTCCTCAGGCGTCAGTTAACTGACTTTCCAAAGAAATAGCATTTTAATAGCACAATTGGTATCCTATTTTTTTCCAAAGAAATGCTTCTTAATTGTGCATCTTGCAGTATCATGTCTCAGCCTAAAAATAAGAGTGCATTGTTCCTGGGTGTTTACATGTTTAAAAAGTGACAATTTTCCAGGGACAGTTTTGGAAAAAGTATAGAATTGTACCATGTACATGCTGCTTATTGCTTCAATTTCAACTTCAGCTAAAACTAGCTGGTAAATCATTCATCATTCATGAGCTTGTTTTACTTCAAATCTTTAAATCAAAAAATTTTTGATTCTCAACTTTGTCAGTCTTAAAAAAATCATTAATCCACTATCATGTGCTGAACCAGTGGTTTTAGCAGGGGTCTAATTAAAAGATTGTGACATACAACATGGAATTTTAAACTTGGAGTCATAGTAACAGCAGGATAATTGATTATAACTTGTACCCTCTGCAGGAGTTATAAATTCTACTGAAGAATGAGAACTCTATATAACAGTACTGAAACGATCTTAGAGACCCAAAAGATATTGTCATTCATTACTTTAGCAACCTTAAGAAAGCAGTATACAACATAATCCTGTATTTTGCCAAGACCAAAAAATATGCCTAAAGTTATGCAGTGTGTAACTGGTCTTTTTTTTCTGCATGATAACGAAAATATTTCCATCCAACTAAACCTGTGAGTGTCAACTACATTTAGAGCTAGGTTGTTTTCTTAGGGGCATAAATATGTGTTCTGGTATAGAATATGAGCAGAAAAATGGGGATTTAGATATATGTCCTTAAGTTTTAATTTGTGCTAATCTCAGGGGAAACAATAAGAAAACTATTAAGTAATTCAGGTTTACATAGCATATGCATAAATATTTGTAAACCTGATTTTTAATGGTCATTTTTGTCCAATGTAATGCTGCATGTGCAAATAGAGCTTTCCACTTTCTAATCACAGCTTTCCCTGAAACTGCACAAATTTAGAAACTCAAATATACTGTTTTGTATTGTAAGACATATTCCCTAAGCACAGAAACAGTTTAGGATGGCTTCTTTTACTTGACTGAAATCATACACATCAGCAATCACTTTCATCTTAGTGGAGACCATGATACACAGAGACACCTTTTGCTACCACAGCTGAGCTGTATCTTGAGTGCCTAAGGTGTGATGCTAATAACATTTTTATCTTCCGGCATGTTGGAAGAAAAAAGAAAGTAAGACAGGAAGTAGATGGAATCTCATGCAGTTAACACAGGCTGGAGAGCAGCCCTGCTGAGAGGGATTTGGAGGTGCTGATGGATGAGAGGCTGGACATGACCCAGCCATGTGCACTCCCAGCCCAGAAAGCCAAACGTGTCCTGGGCTGCATCCAAAGCAGTGTGGGCAGCAGGGAAGGGAGAGGATTCTGCTCCTCTGCTCTGCTCTGGTGAGACCCACCTGGAACACTGCATCCAGCTCTGGGGTCCCAGCACAGGAAGGACATGGACCTGCTGGAGACAGTCTGGAGGAGGAGGCCCAGAGGGCCACCAAGATGGTTGATTAGAGATGGAGCACCTCTCCTGTGAGGAAAGGCCGAGGAAATTGGGATTGTTCAGCCTGGAAAAGAGAAGGCTTCAGGATAACCTAATTGTAGACTTTTAGTACCTGAAGGGAGCCTACAAGAAAGGTGGAGAGAGATTATCTACAAAATCATGCAATGCTCCAGAAAAGTGAAGTCAGTAAGATGGTATTTAAAAAACTCAGTGACTTTCCATATGCCTACCACTAATTTTTAAATCCCACACTTAATTAAAAAAAAAAAATCACAATTCATTTTTATTTCATCAGACACAAACATTAGACAGAAATATTTCATCAGACAGAAACTAAAAATAAAAACATGAATCTGTATTCCATCTGGTCAGGTAGAAGTGCACGGCATGTGCACAAGAATGGTATTTTTGGGATCCCAGCAAATGACTGTAGACTACTGACCTCTCTATCTTTCCTTCTTCAGAAATGCAGGTTTTCGCACGTATGTCTGGTGAGACTGAGACATGAATTTAATCCCATATTTCTTCTTCATAAACAATTATAGTGACACCTAACACATCAAGTTTATTGAACCTCATAATTTTATGTCACCTCTTTGGAAATGATAGGTTTGATACATGTTGTTTGGTGTCAGAATAATAATTAATTAAAAAAATCAATGAAAACACAGCAAGGGACGTAAAAAATGTACAAAATATCACATTGCATGAACAATGCTAACAAAATCCTTATTCACACAGACTGATGTAAAAACCTGAAAGCAGTTATATCTTAAGTAGTAACAAGAAAATGCAAACTCACATAGGTCATGTAATATAAAATAAACACCAGAAGAACATGGAAAATTTTAGTGCTGCTTATGATCGGGAGTAACCACAACCAACATTTGTAATAGCCATAGTAACAGCAAGCAACCTAGACTTAGTAGGTCTTATCCTGATATGTGTAATAAAAAGTCATTCATCCCTTAAGAAATCAGGAAATTTGAAAAGAAAAAGGGTTCTCTTAGGGGTTGGATTTGTTCCAAAGTTCGCATGCTTCACCCCATTCATTTACAAAAGCAGTCACATAGCAGGACTGATCTGGCCCTCTGGCCCTTCTCTTGCCATTTCTTCTTCACAGTTGCTGCAGTGGTGACTATCCCACCGCCTGTCTTGTGACTGCCCACTCAGAAACCCCCATCTGCAGTGACCTTTCTCTTCCTGTCGCAAGCCAGACCCATGGGCGCTGCAGGAGTGTTGGTTGGAGATGGATCTTAC
This sequence comes from Grantiella picta, assembly GCA_013397955.1. Taxonomy (NCBI): domain Eukaryota; kingdom Metazoa; phylum Chordata; class Aves; order Passeriformes; family Meliphagidae; genus Grantiella; species Grantiella picta. Next base: position 142,585 of record VZRM01003706.1, on the reverse strand, counting down.
CCATAATTACTCCATGGATCAAGCAGTCCAAAATGTGTACCCATCTTTTCAGATAAGAAGTTATCTGATTCAGTGACAATTTACTTACTGGAGTTGTTGTACCTTTCTGTTTTCCATCATATCAGGATACACAAAAAAGTGTCACTTTTGGTTCTTATGTGCCTTTCTCATACAGAAAGATAGATCTCTAGGGTAGATCTGGGATAGATCTTTTAATCTTTCCTACCAGAGTTGTTCCATTAACATTAATTGTCACATTAATTGACCTAGATGTAAACACAGAGATTTAGAGAAAGAGTGAATAAATTGTCTAGTGTGCGAGTGTGTACCTCAGCTATGGATCACTTACGTTCACATGCTTGTTCTCTCAGGGTATTCCATGGAAATAAATATCCTGTCCCTGGATCACATATTCTTAGTTCCTCAGGTTGGTTGTTTTTTCAGAGGTGCTGATGAAGGTGAGGAAAACTTTAAAATGCATTGTTTCTCCTGATGCTGAGGCAATACTTTGGAAATTATTGAGGTATTTCTTCTACCAACATCTACACACAAAGTCTGTTCAAGTATTTATTAAAGTTCTTGTTTTTATATGAACACTGAAACAGTACTGTTAAAGTATGTGTGTTGAGCCTGTATTTTACTCACTGTTTCAAGCTATGTTCCTCTGTGGAGATAAGTCTGAAGTGGGACTTGCTGTACACTGAGAACTAAATTGGGGAGAGAATTCTTTGTTTATTCACAAAGCTTACAACAAGGAACCTCAGCCACTGAGCCAAGCTGTCTTCAGAGAATGAAATAAGGAGGTAGATAAAAGAGGCATTCCTAAGTAAGATGCATTCCAGCTAGGTCTCCATTCTTCTTGGGAAATAAACTCTAGAGTTACAGAAGCAGCTACACTAGTAAAGAAAGCTTACCTGTTAGGATATCCATCCACACTCAGTTAAAACACCAAGAAACACATTATCTCTGTTGACCTGTCTAAAATCTGATAGTTAACTTGCATGAAAGCATTCTTTTTATGGAAAAACATTACTGCAATTGCCTTACTTTCAGAACCCAAAATGGATTTTGTTAAGTTTCCATATTTGTAAAGCAATGATATTCTAAGGCAATTGATAGACTTTTTTTTTGCCATGCAGTATAAAATGCATGGTAAGTATTTAATAATTTCTTTTATACAGGATATTCCAATATGTACCAATACAATATTCATAATATAATTTTTATGAGTGTGGAGATGATAAGGATATCATGAAGTTCTATTAGGAAAAAAACTGAATAGATTAAAGTCTTTGTCACCAGCTTACATTACGAAATCAGCACTGAAAAATCAATATCTTTGTAAGGGGAAAAAAAAGCCCACCCATTCCATTTGACATTACCTTTGTTAAATGGTAAAAAGTGTTCACTTTGAACTTTTTTTTGCTATGATCGTAGCTGTGGATTCCTGACAACTCTCAGTGTCCTGCACTGGACAACCTACAAATAAATATAACTTTTTCTACTACACTGAAATGTAAAATAAGGATTAAATAACTCCATCCAACTCCCCCCAGCTTACGTACTGGGCATGATGTTTTCTGGTGTGCAAGATCCCTTTCACCAGTGTTTGACCCACCTTGGAGAAGTTTGTGAAGGACTTCCCCCACGGAAGGGACCCCTTGTTATAGCAAGAAAAGAGCACGATGGAGAAGAAGGGGCAGAGACAAAGCGAAATGAGCAGACCACAGCCTCTGTTCCCATTCTCTACATGGCTGTGTGTGTGTGTGTGTGTGTGTGTGTGTGCGCGCGCATGTGTGTAGGAGTAGGAGTAGAGGAGTCAGGAATGAAGGAATGAAGATGAGCCCCAAAAGAAGAGGGAGGTGGGGGGAAGTGGTTTTAGTTTTGTTTTTATTTCTTTCTACTCTTAATCGGCAATAAATTAAATAAATTTTCCCTAAGTTAATTCAGTTTTGGTCATGCTGGTAATTAGTGACTGATATCCCTTGTCCTTATCTCAAAGCATGATCTTTTTCTTGGTATTTTGTTCACCTGTCCTGTTGAATAGGGGGAATGGGAGAGAGTTGGGTGGGAGGCTGGAATGACTGAATAACGGTGCAGTTCCTGAGTTAATAAGTAGAATATCTATAAAATCCAGCATGTTTTCACATTTGTTCTTTATAGTAAGTGAAACACATTGAACATATAGTGGATTCAACAGATTCAGCCATAATAATCCGATGAAAATTCGCACCCTAACATTGCTTGTATCTAAAGCTTCAGTTTACTCTTCATGGTATTAAAAGGACCTCAAATAATTTTTCAAACTTCAGAAGTATTATGGAAAAACTTTCAGTTTGATTTTTTAGAATTAAAATGCATTTCAAGTAATTATTGAGTAACTAAAAAGGAAGTCCTTTTTTGACACTTCTTTAAGCAGTGTGTATACTCAGTGTACACCTGAGAGTGTCTGTAGTACACATGAAGTGCATCTTCGTCTTAAGTTTCAAAAAAATCATGACAAAACATAATAAGTATTTCTAAATCAAGGAAAGCAGAAGTGGTGCCTCTTATCTCAGAAACTATAAATCTGTCAGTGTATTTAAAGAAAATTAGCACAGATTAGAAACCTGGAAAGCAAAAGTACATTGATGCAAGCTTCTTTACCTGTAATTCATCACTCCTGTTGAAATGCAACTGTGTTATTTTTCCTTCATTTTAACTAATGTGGGGATTTCAATTCTAGAGGTATTTCCCCAGATTTTGTTCTAGTTTAATTTTTATATTGATTTCAACATTTTTCGTTTTCAATGGATATCTATTTGAATGTTTTACACCATCTTCCTGGCATCAAGATTTTCTATTTGGTGCGTTGGAGCAATTGATACGTTTAAGTACATTCATAGAGGCTTTTGGTAAGCTTTTCTTGCTTTGGAAGTTTGAGCTACTTTTCTATGATATGCATTACACGTATCTAAGCATTGGATAGTTTTTTTCCTGATTAAAAAATATTACGGACTTTCATAAAGGTATATAGTTTAAGCGTTGCATATGCCTTTTTAATACACTAATATGAACATCCCTTATATTGCTTTTGAAAATGCTAGATATAATTAATACAGTCTTCTGACTAACACACCTACCTGTAAAATAATGATGCACTAGTAGAGAGAGAAAAATCTAGATAGTTACTTCATTTGACAATAGAAAGTGTAATCTGTGAGTCATCTCATATGTCCTTTCTATATCCGATGGAAATTTGAATCTTTTGCAAGAAATTGAATTCTTAAAGACTACAGCTACAGGCCAAGTGGGTCTCTGGTATAGTGACTATATGGATTATAAGTATATGCTTCAGAAAGAGATAATTTCAAAATAGAGTGATGTGAACTGTCTTCTTGACAGTCCTTCTGTATGTCTCTCATGGTTAAGAATTCTCTGCCATGAAACCGTTTGGCTCTTGTGTTTTTAATTTGTTTTTGTGGCTGCACCACATGAAATCAATTCCAAGTAACAAAATAAAATATTTCTGAAAGCAGAAAACAGTAATGAGTTTTATGTTCTTATTGCAACTTTGATATTTACAAGAAAACATTACAATGACAAATAAATGCAGAGTCTGGAAGGGAGTTCTGAGAATTAAGGGTCAGAACTTCTGGGCCTTATATAACCATAAACTTGCAAAACCACTACACCAGTTTTTTTCTCACTCTTCTCATCTTTTAAAAGGAAGTAATACTAAGCAGTTTCATAGGACTGCTGCAAGTTTTGGTTACCTAACACTCTAAAGAGATTTAGTATTCTTAGAAGTGACAAAATGCTGTTATTTCTTTTAAGATTAAGAATTAAATTTTTTCTTTCTGAATGTATGTGTCTCCAGTAGACTAATTGGCTCCATATGGGAAAAGCCTGTGCAAGAGGCACTGAAGACAACGGCATAAATCAAGGGTAATGTTAAGAACCTTTACAAATCATTCCAAAATTGTTAGGAAATGTGATCTTTGGCTGTGGGACGTTTTCCGTGGTGTGTTTCCACTTAGCACTCAGATTGTGTACTACACCCAGACATATGCGGTTCTCTTGATGCACATTTCCTAAGAAGCCTGATGTTGAAAGCAGAGCTTTTTTTGGGTTAGAGACAGTTGCACCAGCAAATGCTCTGCTTCACCCCATGCAGTACATTGTGCTACAAACTTGCTCAGGAGTACATCAACATAATTGTACAAGAACAACAGTCTCTAACTTCTTCATAGCTGAAAGCTCACACCACATCATCTAAATTTTATTTCCTTACACCATTGTTTTTCAAAGTTTTTAATTGATGGATCATCTAACCTTTCTGAAATACACACTCACAACTGTGTGTCTCTGCTCTTAAGTAGAAGGCAAGAGAAGTGAGCACTGCCTTATGTCATGCATGTAAACGAAAGGTTATTACTGAATTAAAGTGTGTTTTATCTCAAAATTAGAAAATATTTGGTGTATAATTCAACAACAACAAAAGAAAGAAAGAAAGAAACAAACAAACAAAAAAAAGGTGACGGTCTAGGATGTCAGAGGATACCCAGAGCAATCATTACCTCCCAACTTTCCTTTAAGGCCTTTGCTGTTTCTCAGATTGGGTTATTTTTTATGGGTTATCTTCTCCTGTCTTATTATTACCTTTTGATTTATGGAAATGGGATAAATAACAGTGCAGATGTACTAATGAGCTTCAACTGAGAGAAAGAAAATACAGATAGCTTCTGGAATTAGGTAGTGGGGAGTGGGTATTGGAGGGATGGGGCAAGGGAGACAATTATAAACAATATGTATTCTCTTAAGGGAGGTCCATACTGGTGTCTTCTTGCAGTCATTGAGAGGCTCAGCTGACAGCATTATGCCTCCACGGTTTTCAGGACATGTTGGCTTGTTCTTCCACTAAGAGGAAGAGTTAGTGTCCTCAGGGGAATTCCTGAGGCTGCAGTCTATAAATCGTATTAGTCTGTATTAAATTCCAGTTTCAGTTCTTGGGATTCTTGAGGCCGTTGGAGGCAAGTCAGGTCTGCTGTGATGTAGGGTGTACATTGTGACATACAGTGTATATGTCACATGTACACTGTTAGCAGAGAGAGCATGTGTTTGAAATTTCCATGGGAAAAGAGAGTAATTTGCAATTTTCACCAGGAGTCACCAGACTCCCTACTTCTGTTTATAAAAGCAGCTACTGTAATTTTGTTCCCTTTCTGCTCAGGAAAGAAAGAAGTCATGAGTAGTGTCACTTTGAGTACAGAGTACTTCTTCATTTGCTTGAAAAGGGTTATAATTGCATGGTTTTGTTTGCTCCCCTGCATTTCTTGCTATGGGGGACTGTGAAGAAGAATACCTTGAACCGAACCCTTGAAACAGCAGTTTTATTCCTGGAAGAAAGCACTACCATTATTCATTCATTATTTGAAGAGGAAGTTGCATGGAGCAGAGCTGACACTGCTGTAGCATTTGTTACATGACTCTCTGTGAACTGCAAGCAGGAAACGAGAACATGTTGTGCAAAATGTCTGCTTTTCCTTTCTCCTCCACTATACCTGTGCAAAGGTAGAGAGAACTCAAATTCTGTGCAGAAGGAAAAGTGCTTCTGAACTGGTTCTAAAATATACACATACTTAAGCATGTCTGTGACTGTTTCGTTTTTTTTAATCCCTTCTGAAGCTCAGAAGGCAAAGTCCAAGGCTGCATATTAAAAATAAACAAAAAACTGCAAAAGAATGTGAAAGAGAACAAATATTCATCCAAGGGGGAATTCTGAAATCTGATACAGGTGTAAATACAGCTGCAAGGGACATAACTGACTCCACTAAAACATTACATTTTCTGTACTGGAGGCACATATTTTTAACTACTAAGTTTCTCAAGAGGTGCGATAATAGGCTATATCACTAGAATTCACAGTTTCCCTGTACCTGGAACTTATATAGCTATACTTACAAAGTATGCTGTGAGTTTACCCATTAATTTTCATTAATTGCATTGATTCTTTAAAATGCTACTTTGTTAATCACTAGCTACTAGTGATTGTTTTTGTCTGGTGAGTATTTTGAGAGCCATTTTCTTCACAGTGAAAGAGGGATTTCAAAATAATCAGTAATTTAAAGACTGGTATTAAAATTCCAGTAAAAAAAAGCTGAAGCTATACTATTGCAAGTTATTTATATGATCATGTACTAGGAACAGAAAACTGGAGACAGTTATTTTCTGAGTGGGACGCTCCCAGGGAAATTGGAGTCAAGTGACGAGCAGCAATAGTTGCTATGACCTTTCATATTGTGGGAAGCTACCAAACACTGGTCTACAGTGCCTGGGGATATATGAATCTGTCATTCAAAGTGAAATACTGTAAATGCTTCAACCTCTAGGCCTTTTCAAAGAAGTTAAATGGCTGTTATTGTTAATATTCAATTATTTTAGAAAAAGTAAAAAAAGTGAGAACTTAATTCTTCTTATTAATTGGTGACATATGTGATATGTAAGGTCAGGGATATAGACCAGTCAAAACATTGAGGATGGATTTTCTACTACTTAGTAAGAGTAGAATAAACTTTTGCTTCAAACCAGAGAAGCAGAGGAAGAGTAGCACAATCAAAAGATCTTGTAAAGTGGCTAAGGGTAATGCCAGCTGAAATTTCAACAGAGGAAATATCTAGTATGTAGCTGTATACATTGGAATTTTCAATATTCACATTTTCTGTTTCTTGAACAAATTCTGGCTTAAGTAAGTATGTTCTGCTACCTTAGCAGTTTTCATTTACTTCAAATTGACTCTCCTATATTCTTTATTTTTTCTACTAAATTTTACAAGCTACTGCAAACTGTTGAACTGCAGCTATTTGTGGTTGAATGATTGTTAAAATATAAAGTGAGTTAGCAACACCCACTACAGTTATGGCTAAGCTTTGATTTCCACTCCCCACAAGCAGCCAGTACATTCATCTTAAATAATTGAATTCAGCTTAAATGAAGTAGGATCTGAGTTGATAAGGGTCAACCGCCACCTCCCTTTCTTCTGTTTAAGTTTAAAGTCTTGCATTTTAGATTATAGCACTGGCAACATAACTAACCTGCTATTTTCTGCTGAGAAGAATTCTTTAGCATTTTAACCTGGTGGCATTTTTTAAGCATTTATTTCTACCACTAAACCTCATAAACAACACAGGAGAAAGGCATATATGTATTTAGTAGAGATACTTTTAAAATAGAGAAGAATGAAAATAAAAAGATGTTCCTTATTTGATGTAAAGTGAATTGATAAAGCTTTATTTTAATAATGTAATTTTCACAACTATTCTTGTCCTTTGATTACCAACCGATCCCAAAATCTAAACACACACAAAGGTGTAGCACACTGATATATGTATGTCTCCAAAATATGGCATCAATGTCAATCTCAATGCATGCCCACAGCATGCATAACTGAATTTGTTATTCCCTTGTAGAGTAAGCACAGAAACAAGAACCTAGACAAACGTTCATCTAACTCATTTCCCATCAGAAATCAGTTAAATGACCTTCTGAAACACTAAAGAGTGGCTCAATGTTTCTTTAAGTACTGCTGCGAGCCAGCAAGATTTCCCTCGTGGCCCATTTATCCATTCTCCTTGATGCCTACATTCCTCTTCAGACTGAAAGCATATACCATTTCGACATGCAAATTCCTGGTGGCCTTAATCCTCCTAACAGATTACTCTGATACTATTATAATGGGCTAATGTCCAATATTGTCCAACAGACTTAGCAGACTGTATATTATGATCTGAATCAATCTGATTATCTGATCTGTTCATTAATAATAGGAATATTTGGCTAATCCTTGCGTTTTATAATTAAATAAATTATTTGTGACTTTGCAGAAAGTAACTACTATTTTAATTAAGTCAATAAAAGGATGGTTAGAATTATTAATCTTTTAATAGAATAATGTCTCCATAAGTGACATAGAAAGATTAAGCGCACCCTCAGCAAATTTGCAGATGACACTGAGCTGTGTGGTGCAGTTGCCACACCTGAGGAATGGGATGCCATCCAGAGAGACCTGGACAAGCTTGAGAACTGGGTCCATGAGAATCTCATGAGATTCAACAAGACCAAGTGCAAGGTGCTGCACCTGGGTCAGGGCAACCCCTGGTATCAGCACAGGCTGGGGATGAACAGATGGAGAGCCGCCCTGCTGAGAAGGACTTGGGCGTGCTGGTGGGTGAGAGGCTGGACATGACCCAGAAATGTGACTTTTACCTAAATTTGATTAAAGGAGCTCAAACATTCTCATTTACTTAACAATAAAGAACCATGTAAAGAAGTATCCCAAGACTACTTTGAGCAGAAAACCTAAATTAATGTCTACTCCTTGATCTACTGCTATAAAAAAAAACAAAACAAAACAAAAAAAAAACTGGTAAAATGTGCATATCACCTTCTCCAGTCCACAAAGAATAAAACCTTGATCTTGAATGACAACTGGCTATCATATTTTCATATAATCTACTTGAAAACTATTAATAGAAATGATGGAAACAGATTCATTACAAACCTTTTGAATACTCACGTGTACCACTCTTTTACGGCTGTATACAAACTAAACAAAAATGAAATTGAAATTTGTTTACAAAACTCCTGGCAAAAAGCAAGAAATTACCAATATCCTGCAGCTGTGGGTGACAAAATTACACAAAATTGCCTCTAAGCATGTTAACTGGAATAGTTGCAAGTTACCACTCATAGACATTTACACAGAGGCAGCTACAGATGATCTCATGAACTAACCATTCAATTTTTGTCACTAATTTTTGCTGTATGTACGAATACCTTACACATCTTATCCATAACAGTAGTCTGTGCTGCATAATGTAATAATTTTCACCTTTTGTCCATATAATTAAGGAGATGGTCTAACCAATGTGTATGTCCTCTTCAGACACAAGCAATACATTCTTCTTCCCCAAAGCTGCAGATGGATGGGGATAGACAATCCAGTGTGAGAGACTGTTGAAAAATAAGTATGTTAAATAGGTAATTTACATGGTATACTTTAATTATTTTTCCATAGTAATTTAACATAATTGTTTTTATTTTGAAAAGAGCATGTAACATCTTCTGACATAGATGCTTCTAGCGAGGTATGAATTACCTATAATATAAAAAGAAAATGTTCTTGAGTTTCCAGCTCATTATCTTTCCCCAACTTTGCTGAAAAATGTCAGGTTTCTCTGCAGCATCATTACAGAAAAATCCAAAACTCAATTTTATATTTTAAAAGAGATCATGAAGAAGAAACTGTATATTTTCTGTACCTGGCAGCAAGAGCAAATGGTTCTAACTAAACAGAATATTTCTACAAGCAGATTTGAACACAGCAGATTAGCAAGTAACAACTGTTAAATATTTATAAATAAACTCAGAATCACAGAAGGGTTGAGGCTGGGACCTATGGAGGTTGTCTTGTCCAAACTCTGCAATCAAGCTGGCCCAGGACCATGTCCACATGGCTCTTGGATATCTTCAAGGAAGGAGGCTGCACAGCATCTCTGGACAACCTTTTGCTACGCTCAGTCACTTTCAAAATGAAAAAATGTTTCCTGATCTTCAGGAGTAACCTCTCAGATTTCATTCCACTGTCTCTTGCCCTGTACATTAAAGAGGATGTAATAATCTGCAGAAAACCAAATCGATGGAGGCTGTTATATTTACTTATTTGTAGTGTCCAACTGACATATGTAGATGAGGAGAATCCCTGGAAAAAATATTTGGTTCTTCTCAGAAAAAGAAAGACATGAATCCTGCAATTCATGCAGAAAAATTATCAGTAGTGTCAAACACTCTTGATGAAGAGGTTGTCATTTTACCTGTCTTTAATTCCAAAGGTGTGAAATAATACCTTCAGTTAAAACAAAAAGCATTTATCTTCCAAAATTTAGCCTTCAAAAGTCTCAATATCAGGTATCACAAATATTTAACATATTACAGTGGGTAGGACCCAAAGCTTTTAATTGTCTTTTAAACCTTGTTGAAGGTGCTGCTCTTCAAATTGCCACTACAGCTAATTATTTTCCATCTCCAGCATTACCATTTCTTAAAGTATCAATTATTTAATTTTTCCTTCTGTCTTGACAGGTAGAAGGTAATAGCCATGTCAGGGTGCTGCAGAGCTAGGTCAGTGTGCCACCTCTGGTGTCTCAGAAGGCAGCCTCCATCTTCGGGGCCCAGCCCTGGAGGGTGTGGTGGAGGTGCCATAGTATGCAGAACAGTGGAGGCAGCATTTGGTGACAATGAGTGCAGGATTGGTACAACAAGGGCTATTCTGCTGCAACCAATGAAGTAAAATAGTATGTGGCTATGGGATTCATCATTCGAAAAAGATTGAAACCACTATGCAAACACCTTATGCATTTTTCCTGCATGTGTGTATATACATTATTTCATGATTCAAGAGAAATTGAGTAACAGTAAGAGCAGGTAAATTTTTGGAAACAAAACTAAATTTTGAACAAGCCATAATGCTAAACTCCTTAGTTGTGCTACATCTGTACTAGATGCACGATCTAAAAAAACCTGCAAAAGTGACTTTTAGTTAATTCTAAGATTCAAGCACAAAGAAGAAATTAAAATGTTATGTATAAGCAAAAGCTGAATTTCTTATTCATGATTTAAGTAAGTTAGCAACACAAACAAAGGTTTCTTCAGAGCTCAATTATAGTGTAACATATACATGAAATTGGAAGACATCTGCCAAGCACCATACAAATGAACATCATGGATCTCAGTATTCAACAATCTCTAATAGTCTGTAATCCAGTTTCCACTTACTAACGCCATTTCTGAACAATGCGGGGGGGAAAAAGTATTTTTAAGTTCAATAAGAATGTTCAGAATTATATTAATGAGCTCAATTTTTTCACCTAAAGAATTTGGAAGAAAACAAATTGCTGTTGTATATTCATTATGGGTTTTTTTTGTTTCATACAGTAAATGACAGTACTCCTGACAGACCCCAAGCTAGGAATATTCTTTTGCTGGAAAAAGGATAATGTTCAAATATTGAGAATCAGTGAGACAAAACTGAAGTAAAAAACCCCTACTTTGTTATTTTTTTCTTTTCCTTTATCCTGTAGTCTTGTCATTTGTTGCTTCTTTTTTTTACACTTGTAGTGTAATGACTGACTCTAGGTTCAGTATAAAGTCAGAAATTCCACTCTCAGAATTTGAACTAAATTAAATCTCATACTATGGCTAGGGGAGGGAGATGTTAAATCACTTCCAAAAATAGAGTTTTGATAAATTTTAGATAATTTTTAGAGATGCTTGATTTTCCAGTACCTCTTACTGGAATTCACAACATTAAATATTACCACTGGGTTACTTTTAATTTCCCTGCATTCCTGTCCTTGTCTGGTTCCCCCTCCCTTTTCTTCTTCCAGTGGCTGTAAAAGCTAAATTTCATTTGTCATCTTTTGTAGCAAAAATTGTGGATAGAAATGATTTAGTACTAATTAATTCCATTTAATTCATTAGAACAAGGATGACCCTTGAGATTCCTATCATCATTCTTAGAGTGTAAAATGCAAGGCATTCCTATAAATATTAATTAAGCTGATGTAGGAATTTAAGTGTGCTAAGCATTACAAAAACAAATATGGTACAAGAATATTAACAGAAGTTTTTAAATAATCACAAACCTGACAATGTCAAAAATTAATTTTGTCTTTTACTCTTTTGTGTTCACTGGATTTTTGTGCATGCATTTTTTTCTTTTGGTTGTTACTATATTTGATTAATTCTCATTTGAGAAACTTCTTTTAGAACTGAAGAGTAACAAGGATCTGAGAACATAATTATTACTTACATTCCATGTAATTATTTAGTATTGCCTTCAGGAGAATTCAAACCCAGTTATACACAGTATCCCTGTGCTAACCAGTTTTCTTTCACTAAAATAAATAAATAAAAAAAAGCTCTGTTCCAAACAGTTCACAGATTATGGCACCAATGATGTTACTAATGCCAAATTAAGATTATTTGTGCTACTTTTTTTCTTCTGTAGCTGCTATATGGCAGCATACAAAATAGTAGTGCTGAAGTAGTGGTAGGGACAGCAAAGAAAAAACCAAATTTCATCCACTGAAATCTATGAACAGTGGCAACACTGCCCCAAACACATCAATAATTTATTCAGATAAAGCTACAATAAATTGTGCTGAATGTAGAAATGGTCAAAAATTCTACTGGTGAACTGAAAACAAAAAGAGAATATATTCTAATTTCATGAAATTATGTTGCCAATTTAAACAAAATATGAAGCAAAAAAAAAAAAATGCTCCTCCTTAAACCAGATGAGAAAATATTCTTCCTTTGAAACTGTAACCCCATCTAGTGGGGCTTCTTTTTAATAGCTGATAGAATTTTAACTTTTCAGTACTCTGAGTATTTTCCGTTAGTAAAGACCATCAAATAAAAGTGGGAGATTCTCAGGTTTTGTTTACACCAGATCTCTCCTTAAAGGAGTCTATCTTTGCTACTGTTATGATTACCTCATCAATTACAAATGGTTGGCACATGCAGGAAGCTATCTACTGCATTACCTGGATGAGCACTAAGAAAAACTTAGTACAACACTGTGGAAAAAATATGGTTTATGAGATGTAATTGATCATAAGTAGGAAAGTACAGTGTGGAAGTACTGTTGGTCAATGGTTCCTGGACTACTTAACCTGCATGACTTTTCTTCAAAGTTGTTGGCCCTCATAGAAATTAATAAATGTCTTAGGTTACATGGAAGGTGTAACCAAAAGTTTGTATTCAATTACCATCTAGATAAGCTGTTAAGAACAGGAAGGACAGTGCTCTTTATCTTCAGCATGACTCAGCCCTGATAACACCATTTGGGTGACTATCTCGGCTAATGGGCCATCAAGGTCTCCAGGAGTGCCTCATAAGATTACATCATCCCATTGTGAGATGCCCTCCCCAGAGGGGAGGAACTGAACATTCCTACCTGCATATCAGCTGAGTCTTTGGAACACTGGACCACCACTTCCACTGGATTCCCAGAGAAGGAGAGCGTGAGAGTCACCACTGGACCTCCAGACACACCAGACCTTTCTTCAGGATCACCACTTCAACCAGACCACATCCATCACTCCAAGGAGACTGCAACCACCATATAATTGAACTGCCATCACCACCCTGACCAACATGGTGGCAGGTTGTGTTCTGACTCTGTCAGTTTAAGCTGGTGTTTCTGTATTATTGCCTTTACTTCAATTTTTCCTATTACATTGTAATTCTGATTTGGAGTATCTTGCCATATATTTGTGTGGAGTTAATTCCTCCACTGTTTGTTTTCAAACTAGCACCATAAATTACACGGGATCCCAAGAGCATAAAGGAATGTATTTGTACTGTAGTGAATGTTGAGGGCTAGGCTATAATGAGTTTGTGCAGAAAAGTAATGAATTCTTGCAGTGTTCACAGCTAAATTGCAGTACGAAGACATTCCACTAGTTTTGTTCCTTGTCTTCAAGAACACAAAGAAATTGAAGAGGAAAGATGGCTCATTGATTCTAAATTCTTCTCACCGGGAATTACGACGTAGGGAGAAAGAGAGTGGAGGGCGTTTCTAGACCTTAGCACTTGTAGTTCATCATCTTATTTCAACACATAGCTCAGACTCAAGGCAGAAACCATGGCAAGTGTCTGTCCTGCAGAATAAGCTGGCCCACCTCTTGCTCACACTATTGCATCATTGATAGAAGCCCTCCAGTTTTTGTATTGACAGTTCACTGACTATGGCTATCTTCATCAGCACCCTACCAAGATGGATCACTCTCACAAGCTGCAGGGATCACTTTCACAAGCTCTGTTGACCCAACCAGCATCATCTTCTGCATTCAAATTATTCTGTAATCTTTGGTATTTGTTTCATCAGTAATAATGGTTATCAGCACTGGCATGCAATTCATCAGCAATTTTCAAAAGAGTACATCCAGTGAAGCAAATGGGGCAGTTATACTTCTATCAGACCAGCCACTGCATACTTGAAAAGTTGGTCAGACGTTGCAATTGTGGTTTCTGTTTCAAAGGCTCTGAGTCGGTAAAATGGCCAAGACTTGAGACTTAAAATGGAAGAGCAGACATGTAGAGCTACACCAAACTCAGACCTATCCTGGTTCTGAGACATTAGTGTATACTTATGCAAAAAGCAGAAAACACAAGTAATAGCAGAGGGACTCCTGACACACTCCCCCACCTTAGTTCAGCCAATCATGTGGGAGAGTTTGTACTGGTTGATAGCTCTTAATCGAATTTTATTCCACAAATCTGTGTAATTGTTTCTTAAACCACTTGTACTTTTAAAATGAAAATATCCTGTATAAATTAGTTTCATGATTTAGTGACAATTTGACTAGTAAAAACACTTGCTTCTGTTGGTTTTAAACTTGTTTCTTGATAATCCCATTTAATGCCTCCTTTTCCGGTTTAACGGAATATCAAAATGAAATGATATCAGACACCTTCCCTATACCACTAAGGATATTGTAACTGTTATTGTATCATTCCCTTCTCTCTGTTATCTCTCATATATGAAAGCCATTCCCTGACTCTTCTGTTAATTACTTCCTTTTTGAGATGGGGATGACAACTGCATGAAGACTTCGTGGATTCATGATATATTGTCAGTATTTTCAACTTCTTTCTCATCTAGTTAATTCCTAATATATTCAAAATGTCTATTTTCATTTTGAAACACTTTTGAGCATTCAGAATCACAGAATTGTTAGGATTGGAAGGGACCTTTGGAAGTCATCTAGTCCAACCCCCCTGCAAAGACAGGGTCACCTAGAGGAGGTTACAGAGGAATTAATCCAAGTGGATTTGGAATGTTGTCAGAGAGAGAGAGAGACTCCATGACCTGTTGGTCAGCTTGTTCCAAGTCAAGCCAGCCTCTTTGCAAAGAATTTCTTCCTCATGTTGAGGTAAAACTTCTTGTGTTTTTGTTTAAGACCATTTCTCCCTGTCCTGTCACTGGGGACCACTAAAAATTCTGGCACCATCCTCTTGACACCTGACTTTGAGATACTTACATGCATTAATAAGATGCCCTCTCAGTTTTCTGAAGACTAAAATAGCCCCGCTCCTGCAGTCCCTTCCCATAAGATACATGCTCCAGACCCCAAACCATCCTTGTGGACTCCACTGGACCCCTTCCAATAGCTCCTTGACTCTCTTATGCTGGGAAGCCTAGAACTGGACTCAGCACTCCAGATGGCGTGTCTCACCAGGGCTGAGTAGAGGGGCAGGATCACCTCCCTTGACTTGCAGTACGGAAAGAGTTAATGACATTGGTAGTATATGCCTGAAACACTCGGTTGTAAAACTTGTTGCAGAAAACATCAGGGGTCCCCAAGCACAAACAGCAAAGGAGATAATGTTTCGGTTCTGTCTTTCCCTAGGCAGAACAGAAACTGATACTTTTCACTGCAACATTCTATTTCTGCATGTTATATATCTCCCAGAGTAGATCACTATGACCATTGAACTAAGACTTGAGCATGTGTGATAGCTAAAGCCATTCCTACTCTCCCTCTCATGCGAATGAGGAACTGAGAATTACTCCTACAGATGAGGAACTGAAAGCCATTCCTACGTTTGCTTTTTGTGCAAATAAGGTACTGTATAAAAATGACTCATGGAGTGAAATGGGGTGGGTACCCAGCACCATGAAGCAGCCACTCCCTCAGTTTCGTATCATCATCAAACTTGGCGAGGGTACATTCTATCCTCTCATCCAGATTGTTGATAAGCAAGCTGAATAAGATTGGTCCGAGTATTGATCCCTGGGGAACACCACTGGCTGCAGGCCTCCAAGTGGATTCTGCTCCATCGATCACAACCCTCTGAGCTCTGCCATTCAGCCAGTTCTTGATCCACCCCACTGTCCATTCATCTACCACACATTTCCTGAGCTTACCTACAAGGGTGTTATGGGAGACAGTGCCAAAAGCTTTGCTAAACTCAAGACAGACGACACCCACTGCTCTCCCCTCATCAATACATCTGCCATGTCAGCTTTGAAAGCTATCAGATCAGTGAAACATGATTTCCCCTTGGTGAATCCATGCAGTTCTTAGGTTCCTAATAACACAACTTGAATCTGTATATTTATGACTATTCTACNGGATGGGATGGGATGGGATGGATCAGCAGCTCTGAAGTAGCACAGCTCACTCAACTGCCTTGGCACCATCGCCTTATTCACCCACAAGGAGTTTCTACATGATTCCAAAACTGGCCAGATAAAAATTTTTAATACAGCCTTGAGTATTAGAGCAAGAATTCTTTATTACAGCATGTTGGTCACTTGGGGGATCCTTCCTCCATTCAAGTGCGATGAGTGTTGAATGAACAGAGATTTTATCATACACTCTGTTTACATATTCATTAGCTGTCCTCACTTCCTTGACTTTATTTGACATAGTCACATTTGTTATTGGAAGTCTTTGTATGATTCTTTGGAGTCTATCTGCAACATCCAGTGTCTTTTTAAGGTGGCTGTTCCTAGACCCCCACTTTTGAGTAATNACCCCTGAAAAATCTTACCTGAGAGCAAACCACCCGCACAGACATGTCAGCTTCCAGCCTGTAACAGTTCATTTGCCATGCTCTTGCTGGCTATAAGCTCTTCTTACTCGGGGTGCTGCAAATAGCAGTAACTAGTCCACCCCATGTGCAGCCTCNAGTAATCACAATATCATTGTTTTGCATAACTTCTACTTCGTCAGCCTTACAGAGCTGAGCTGGCATCTTGCTTGCATTTTGCATTTCCCTAAGTTTTTTCCCATTTCTGTTTCCCTAAGTTACATCTTTTATTTATTTCTCCAAAGCTGTGCAGTTGTATTCCATGGTCCTTTATAAGAGTAAATGTTTTGTTCTACTATTCTTATCAAGTGAGTAAAATGCTGTCCTTATCACCAGCTGAGAGGTCAATCTGATGGAGATGTTGAGGGCACAGCAGCATCAGGAGAGCATTATGAGCCACTGCAGAAGGCAAAGGCAACCCAGGTTCTTATTAATAGATCCTTTGGTGTGGATTAGAGGGGGGAGATGGTGGGGATGGGGGTTTGTGCAAGGGAGGACAACTCAGCATGACAAGAGGCACGATCCTGTCTCTGCGGGATTATCTCCTATTTCACTTATAGACTATCATTCACTGTTTGTCTTATCAGATCAGAGGTTAGCCATTACACACTCAAAAGCTCAACTCCTCCATCTTCAAGCTGGGCTTCAATAAAGCACCCTCAAACCAGGAATGTCTCCACAAATGGGGAATGTTTTGAATGTCTCCACAAATGGGGAATGTTCTGAATCATTATCCAGTGGCCTCAGTATAGTTCCATCTCTGACAGCGAGGTAATCAACAGCCCTTAGGGTAACAACCCTCCTGCCCTGGGAGGTCACAGTAACATCAAGGATGACCCAGCCACATCCAAGAGTCGAGTGTTGCCCCACTGTGTAGGCCGCCAGCAGCACCACGCATACCAACACTGGCCATGGACTATCTACCACTCCCTGGGAAGGGCCCTCAGCACCACCCAGCCCCTTGGCATTAACACCTGGCCCTGATAGCAGTAACCCTCCCTGCTCAGGAGGGCACTCAGGGCTCTGTGCAGGCCGTTTGTGGCACCTGTGGCCCACAAGAGCAGCAGTGCCTGGCTGCCAGTGCTGTGCTGGGCCCTGGGGATGACTGCTCTGAACATCAGCAGCGTTCATCTGAGAGAGCAGCACAGGGCAGGATGGGAAGGATGGATGTAGGCACAGCACCTCAGGCATCCTGCTGTGCCAAGGGCATCTCCTTGAGATACTCTTGGCTTACTGACACTAGCATATTATTCACCTTCAGAAAATTTTGTTAATTCTGGACTTCATTCTTGTGCTTAGAAATATTTTGTTCAAACAGTGTTGCAGGTGGCTCACATTTAAGAAAACTTCCCTAAACAATGCAAAAAAAGATTAGATCTTGTCCATATTTTTACCGTGACTATTTTGTCAATATTTTGTACTTTTTCTTCAATAAAACAGGCAATTTAACTCCATTAACTGCAAAAAAAATGGATAAAAATACAAAAACCTTGCAGGTACCTACACTGAGATAAAGTACAGTTTTAATTCAGATTATATTTTTATTACCTCTAAGCAGGTGACTAGCTACTGCCAGGTATAAGAACTATCTCAGAAAATTATCTATACAGTTTCTAGTACCTTTTTAAAGTAGAAATAGCTAACTTGGAGATCTGCTATTCCAATAACTAATTAGAATTCTTTTCCCCAAGATGACCTGTTTTCATTCACCAACATTTTCAGCTTACATTCCAACAGTCACTCAAGTTCATTGTATTTTTACAACTCTTTGTAGTTTTGATCAAGCTGAATAGCATTCTCTAATAAACTCTATATCTTCACTATTAATGATCCTGCCAGATAGCTTAAAAATATTGCTTAGAATACTCCAAAAAGTAGGGAGCAAAGAACTGAGAGGATCTGTACTAATAACATCTCTTCATAAACTATTTATTCCTTTGCTTTCTTTCCCCTTATTTGGATAACCAGTTCCTAATAAGGATTGTGTATGTAGCTCAGCATGTGAATAAAACCTTTCTAACTTTAAATTCTGTATGGACAAGGACACAATGACAAAGTAGTGATCTATTGAGCCCAAATCAATAGCCATTACAGCTGTTCATCTAGTATTGGTTTGTATATGAAGTGGATTAAATACTTCAGTGATATATGTAAATATTTTACTGGTGAAAATTTTCAAAATATAATGATGAATTAAAGCAATACATTTTTCATGAATCTCATGTGGTAGACAGGTTTCTGGCTGATACATTTATCAAGCTTATAAATTCAAATCTTTCTGACTAAGGAGTCTGTTTGAATTAAAAAAATTCTCATTATTTGGAAGCCTGTTAATTAAAAAAAAACAACAAACCAACAAAAAACAAGACTGAAAACTGTATAGGATTAAGCCCTTTGGCTTTCAAGTCAGTAGAAAAATGGTTAAGTCTCGAAAAGAGTAAAAACATTACTATATTTCATGGTGACTATTTTTGAAGAAATGAAACATTTTTTAAGAGCTTCTAGGCTACCAGAACAAAACAACAACAAAAAAAATTATGGAAAGCAAGCATGAAATCCTACACACAATTGGTTTGGGCTGGAAAGGAAATGCAAAGAATATGTATTGATTTACTAATCCCTATATAATAAGAAAGATAATTTGGCGTATCCATTTAGTTCACAGTGATGGTGATGTCTAAACAAAATACAGCTTTAAAAGAAGTTCATATAAAGAAATGCTTTTAAGTCAACGCATACTACTTTGATAAAAAAAAATGTATGTTAAATTAATGCATAATGAGCCATAGAAGATAAATTTCACAATGCACTATATTTAGGAGGTATATAGCTTGTTATACACCGACAAAACAGATACATAACAAACAGCATTTTAATTTAATCTTTACTGTTCTAGCAAACTGAAAAGTTCTGATCCTATAACCAGCCTGGTACTTAGCAGAGAACAGCTAAGGAACCAGGAAAAGGAGCAGCTTGAGTGCAGTAGCATATCCAGATGGAAGGATGTGTTACTGTGTACCCTTCTGCAGGATGTGAAAGCCTCTTGGTGCTGGCCGTGGGGAGATGTTTTGAGATCTCTGGTGCAGACCTTATTCCATATAGGCAACTGGTCAGCTGTATTGATTTTCCAGGGTCTGTCAATAGTTACGATCTTTACTGTCAGCACCATGGTGCCTCAAAACATCTCGTTTGTGCACATCTAGTGCACTGCACAGTTCTGCTTCTAGCGATGAACCTGGGGCACTCCTAACAACAACCAGCTGGCCTTGCAGTACTCCAGTGAGAGAAAACTGGGCTTGCCATTACGTCTGCCTTGTGACAAAGGACCAAGGGCTCCAGAGAGGTTTAACTGAGCCATACAGAATGCTAGTTTGGAGGAGATTCACCTTGTGTAGCTGCAATAGTGTGTCCAGCAGGACCACGGGAATGATTGTTCCCCTGCACTCAGCACTGGGAAGGCCACAACTCGAATACTATGATCTGTTCTGGGTCCATCAGTTGAAGGACATTGAGGTGCTGGAGCAAGTTCAGAGAAGGGCAGCAGAGCTGGTGAAGAGTCTGTAGCACAAGGTCTATAAGTAAGGTGTGAGGGAGCTGGAGGTCTTCAGCCTGGAGAAAAGGAGGCTCAGGGATGACCTTGACTGTACAACCACCTGAAAGGAGGGTGTGCCAGGTGGGCGGCGGCCTCCTTCCTAGGAAACCAGTGACAGGACAAGAAGACACAGTCTTAAGCTGTGCTGGAGGAGGTTTAAGTTGGACGTTAAGAAGAACTTCTTCACAGAAGGATGATTAGACAATGGAACGGGCTGCCCGGGGAAGTGGCGGAGTCACCGTCCCTGGAGGTGTTTAGGGAAAGATTTTATATAGCGATTGGTGCCATGGTCTAGTTGACAAGGTGGTGTTGGGTCGTCGGCTGGACTCGATGATCCCAGAGGTCCTTTCAGCCTCGGCAACCCCGGACCCCGGGCGGGAAGCCGCGGCCCCGCGCCGCCGCTCGAACGCCTCAGGGGCGGGACGNCAAAGAGGGTCGGCCTGACGGCGGGCGGCTGTGGCGCGGTGAGTGCAGGGTGGGAGCGGGGGCTCCGCGAAGGTGGCGGCGGCTGCGTGCGGACCCTGCCGGCCCTGAGGGCGGCCGTGCGTTGCCTTGCGGGCCGGGCNCGTCTCTGACAGCCCCGATGCATTGTTACGAGTTTATCCCGGGCGGAGTAACCTGAGCAGCCGCACCTGTGAGCAGGTGGCTGTAAGTAAGTTTTCTTTTGGAATATATGAATCCGACCTGCCAGGAAGGTAACCCTTAAGCTTGCCTTTGGAGCTCATGGTGGTGCTCCTTGTTGAGCCGAGCCCACGGAGTTACCACATGTAGTCGTCGTAAGTTGCTATGCTTTCTGTTTCGTCTCTTCGCACTTTCGTTGTGCAAAAAAAGGAGCAGGAAATGAGTGATCCGTGCAGTCGCTGCAAAGTTGAGTTTGTAAATGTGGTAGCGGTGCATAATTGCTTCCCGAAGAAAAAGGCTTAAGCCTTACCGTCAGTACGTCAGTGTGCTCGCAAGGTGCCTTAAAACCAGATCAGAGATCACACTCCTTGAGCTTTCTGCAGTAGGTGGGCACAGGTGACTTGTTTCAGGCAGAATGGCACTGGCTGAGGCGATTTAACCCATCCTGCTTTACTGTCAGCCCAGAGGTCAAGGTGGAGTCAAGAGCCCAGGGGAAGACACGAAGTAATAAAACATGATCCTGGCACTGACAGTTTTTGAAGGGGTACAGGTGCAAAAAAAGCTAATGTCTTATCATGCTGCATTTTTTTCAGCAAGTTGAAATCACTTGAATTTTTTTTGCAGTCTGAATTACTAGCTATTAATAACTTTTCTTGGGGTACATTTATGTTCAGTACCTGGATAATTTAGTATTAGTTTACTCACAAAGTTTGGTATGCTGAAAGCACTGCATATCGGAAAGTTGTGAAACAATGGTAGGCTTGTGTGAGGGAGCCAGCGTCTCCTTTGTGTGTTACCTGTGCTCCCACATACAAGCATCTCTGTTGTCAGAGAGGGTGTAGTATGCTGGTTTATGTCAATATGAAGAAGTATTTTTAGCCAAGCATTAATAGTGTAACATTGATGTGATATCATGGCTAGAGCTGAAAAATGTAAAAAATAAAAATCTTGAAACCATCTGTTTGACGCACATATGTTCTTTCTACCTTACTTGTATTTGATAAAGATTCTAAGGTACTTTTGGTAGATGATTAGCTCAGAGAAGATGTAGAAAAATGTTGTTCTATGGAATTCATTAGTGAATTAATTCATTTTATGTAAGTTAATTCTAAAATGGCTGCTTCACGTCTTGTAATGCATCACTTCTGTATTTGAGTCTTTCAGTTGTCTTTTAGAAATGGTTATTCAAAAAGTAGGTTGGACTGTTCAAGAGGTGCAGCGGATGTCTGCTGTGGTAGATTTGCTGTTCCAGGTTTGTGTACAGCAGCCCCCGTTAAAGAATCCTGTGTATATAAGATGCAGTAACCAAATCTGAAGTCAGACTACAAAAATGTCTCTAGAAGAGTCTTGAAGAGCTAATGTTTTAGTTAAGAAACAGAAGTGTTCAGTTTTATTAGCTCAGATGATGAAGGTGAAAGAAACAGAGGATTTATCTCACTGTGTGGAAGAAAAACACTTGAATTGTGTCATGTATGAACAAAAGTTAGGAATTGGAAGGTATAGTTAGGGAAATTAAAAAAAAAATTGAAGAACTGATTTCTTTCTCTAACTTTGAAATGTAAAGCTCAAATGGCAATTAAATCCATAACTGACAAAGGTGCTTTGTCAGGTTTTTTTTTTTTTTTTTTTAATGGATGGAATGTTTGGTAAAGTTGGATTAAGTGTTAAAAATGCTTTTGAGTACTTAATACATGCTCTTCTATAAGTTTGAAAATTTAGCTTCAAAATGACATAAATTCTTAGTTTTATGAAAACACCTCAAATTTTGTTTCCTGAGTGTATTTTTTGTCCCTTCCCTCCAAGCTGTGCCCTTGGAGGACTTTGTGTTCCTCTAAAACATGTGTTCCTCTAAAACATTTCATACAAGACAGAAGAGCATAGGGCTCTAGCCTTAGGTTCTGTACACTGGTATAGTAGTAGTGCAGTTTAAATGGTATTAGGGTGTGTGTCTGTTCCTGACTGAACAATCTGTTTTGTTATTGCAGTTCCTGCACCTCCCCGTGATTCTCACATGGCTGTCATACAGCTGCTACAGCTCTTTCTGCCTAGATTTTATTGAAAGAGCTTATTCACAAAAAAATATGAGGGGCCAGACCATGGCTTTAGATGTAGTTGTGGAGATCTATTTGATACCACTAGGAGTGCATCCCTGGCATTTGGAAGGGACAGCTTGCTGCTTGGACTGCTGCTGAAGAAGTAAATGCAGAAGTGAAGTTTTTGTGAGCTGCATCTTTTATCTGTGACGAATGTCCTAATTTTTCATTTTTCATTTTACTTTTTTGTCACATCAGATCAGTAGGACAAAGTGGACAAGTATGACCAAGGCTGTCAGGTTGCACAAAGCTTTCTCCTTTTACCCCTCCAGCTTGGGAGTAAGAAGCTTCTGGTTTTAGATCTAGCTGTAACTAACTTCACCTTGTTGAATGCATTGGCTTCACTGAATCAAACAGCTGAAATATAAATGCTGAACAAATGAGTTCTTATGAATTGAGTTACTGCCTCAAAATTAATAAGAACAGTAGTATGTTTAAGTAAATTCCAGTGGCATTAAGTAATTTTTTGTTGGCTGCATTACCATGACTTCAGCGAGCCTCAGAAATTGAAGTAAATGATGTCGTGGGACATCTTGTTAGCTGTTGTGCAATCTTGTTACATCTGAATTATGAACACTGGTAGTATAAAACTTAGCATGGCATTCAGAATAGTCACGCAACGTACTTCATTTCTGTGCAAACTATTGTAGGTAAAATAATGCCTCACTAAGGACTTTTTTCAGCAAAATACAGTCATACTGTCTAAATAAAGTGCTTTTATGGTAGAAGTTCCAAATAGGGTATCAAAAGAAAAGTCACATCTCTGTACCTTTTTGAGAATTAATCACACGTTAGTTTCATGTTCTTGGACATTATAAAATGCCTCAACTGTTGTTGTATTATACTGTTATGTATTTTGGAAACATGATATAAGCATTCTGAACTGTAGGTCTCAGAAGTTTGCTGGCCTTTATTATTTAAACTATTTAACACAATGAAGCACAGCTGTATGTAGCCAAGGAATTCTATGTTCTTATCCTTAATATTAGCATTTTTCTTTTTTATACTTAATAAAAAATGCAGCACCATAAAACTAAGGCAGCATGATTTAATGTTATGAGACTTTACTGAAACAGCTCTGAATTCAGTAAGCTGGTTTCTTAAATTTCTCGCTTCTAGAATTTAAATGGTATTGCTAGTAGTAAACACATTGTGCAGTTGTCAGTTTGGGTATTTAGTCCTTTGTGGGGCACTGTTTTATCCCACACAAGATATTTTTCCTGTTAAATCAGACTAATTAGAGATGAACAATATTGCCTTCTCAAGATTGCCAACATCATTCTGAATCTTCCCATCATGTTAAATTGACACTAGGCCTGAACTGTTACCAGAATGTTTAGCTGTACTGTTTAAAAACAAATCACTCTGGTTTAGATTTGTACTGAGGGGGCACTTCTGCTGTTACAAGTCTCCTGTTACTGATGCTTCAGGTTCTATCGGTGTGGATGGTTTTGCTTTCCAAGAGAAGTACTGTAGGCTAGAGCAAGAAAAACTTAAATTATCAAGTCATAGTTGTATAATTAGTTATGAAGATCCAAACCTAGGCTACTGGACAATAAGTTTGAGTAACTATCTGTGCAATGGAGAAGCATGTGTATTACCTAAGCAGCCAGTGCTTTTTAGAGGAATTTCCCAGTGTTGTACATCTTTCTGTGTTTTATGAAGAAAACTTAAATGGGTAATTTGGCTTCCAACTTGCTGTAGTGTAATATGCTGGTTGTATGTTGCTTCTGTAAAAAGTAGTTCAGTTACACAATGCAGTAGTGTCTAAAGCTGAGCTTTCAGAATGTGGCAGGGTGTATGGTAATTGTTCTCTTGGCTGGTCTTTGTATCAGTGGCCTTAGCCATGAAGACTGAACCAGAAATGGTCTTCATGTTTTATGTGCCTTAGAAGATTCGTGCTTCTTAAACTTGTCCATTCTAAACTTAAAAAGCAATGTGTTCCCAGCAGGAAACAGAATATGACAAGATATTTTAGACCTCAGGAATAAATTGTATGAAGCGCCACTTATTTTCTTGTATTTTAGTATAAGGCAATGGCAATTTTTTCTTAACACCCTTCATGTCACTCCCAATTCAATGAATCCCGTTTGTATCTTTCTGCAGATATCTTGCCTGCAGTTTGGAGGAAGCTGCTTCGGCATTCCTCCAAACCTTTGGTAGTGGACCCCTTACTGTGAGCCTCTTGTGCTTCTGTAAAATAGACTATTCAACAATGCATATTGCTTAAAGCTTCTAATAAAACAGTCATAGGATTAGAGGAGGATCTTTATGTAGATCTAATAAAAATGGTCAAAACACCAGAAGCAGAGGGTTAGCAAGGCAGACCCATCACAGGTTAACGCAGTAATATAGTGATGATCTTTTTCCTAACAGGGTGTATCTTTTTGCGGCTAGCTCAGACTTTTCCCGTGAGAATTTTTCTTGTGTTTTTATAAACAAAGATAAAGTTTGGATGTTACTAAAACAGTTTCTCAAGATGTGTGCAGTTCGGACCTGGCCAATAGGCTTAGGGGGAGGTTTTGGACTGACCAATCTTAGTGACCTTCGAAAAGTTTATGTAAGTTGGAAAAATAAAAAAATATAACTCATTTATGCTGTACTGAGTCGGAGGGTCTTTTCTCTCTGCTAGCGGCTCAACAGTGACACCTTTTGAACACACATATATAGTTGACCACTGCTGAATGCTAGATGGATTTCTTTCCATGGAGTTTTTTTTTTGGGATCACATTCCTACGTCATAGTCATCCTATATGTGGAATTAAAATAGTTTCTTTTTGTTTGCATTGCTGAAATTAATATACATTACTTTCAATCTGCCATTTAATTTGTTCTACTGATTCCATGTTGTTCTTTACCATTGCTCTATAACTCTTTGAAAGTGAACTATGTTTTGTCATCAGTGAACTTCGTCACTTTGCTTTCATCCTTTCTTACAGCTCACTTCTGTATGTGTTGAACAGTGTAGGTGCTAGGACAGAGCAGTAGGAATCATCTGGTAACTTTGCTGTGCTGTATGAACAGATTGCAGTGGGTTTATTTTTTTTAATTGTCCTGGTGGTTTTTCTTTTTTTTTTTGGCATGTTTTTGGGGTTTTTTTTGTGTGGGTGTTCTTTTTGTGTGGGTTGGGTTTTTGTGTTTGTTTGTTACTTTTTTTTTCTTTTTCGTCCCTGTGAAGAGTTTGCTTACTTTAATAGCCTTTGATGAGCATCTTTGAGTATGTTTACTGAATTTTCAGAAGGCTTATTAATGTGATCTGACTTATCTATATATTTTGTTTTGAGAACTCCAGGAACGTTTTAAGACAATTTCTCTTTGCAAAATCTCCACAGGCATTTCCATTTTGAATGAGTTGTGGTTCTGATACTCTAGACCTGTGCAATATGATTTAGCCTAGCTTTTTGTTGAGAAAGAGCATCATGACCAGTCCAGATACAGATCTGCTTAAGGCGTTTGTTTCGCAACTGAAATACAATTTTGGACAATGTATAATCTGAATTACTTATGATTTTTATTGCAGTTCACAAGGCATACCTAAAACGCTGTACTTGATTGGAAAACACTTTCACTTGTGTTCTCTGTATTTTTGCACTGAATTCTTTCCAGTTCCACCAAATAGAGCATTTTTGGTGAACTGTTGGAATTGTTCTGGTGGTTCCAAAATACTTCTGTTTGAAAATTAAAGAGAGTAGTCGCTAGAGTATCCCTGGAGTATCCCTAGAACCCTACCTGGGTAATATGTGTGGAAGAAAGAGAATCCATCATGTAGCGAGATGGATCAGCATAATATTTGTGCAAGAATAAGCTGAAAGGATTAAATAGTAGATTAAATTAATTAATTAAATTAATTAAATAGATTGTAGTGAGGCATGCCAGGAAAAGTTTGTATTTGAAATGGTTGCATTTTGTTGGAAACAAATGAAATAGTAATGAAGATAAATGTGTAAAAGTAATGAATTTTATAATTTGTCGTGAACTTCAAGATCTGAATGACTCATACGTGAAAGCACATTTCTTGAAGTGTTTTATTGATTCTGTTAGTTCAGTTCTTTGTTTTCTTCAAAATATCAGTTGGCAAAGAGTGCAGGTGGTAGTATAAAAAATGAGTATTGGAACCAGTTAATTTTTGTAGGGGAAAATGTTTCTGTAGGCACTTAAAAAAAAAAAAGTAATAAAACTCATACTAATGCATTTGAATGTTGGTTTACCTATTATAGGACAGTGAGTGCTCTTAGCAAAGGTATGCCTGTACTGCAAGTCAAATGAGCAAGTAGCAGGCTTTCCTGAGAGACCTAACTGCCTGATGGGAAGGAATTTCGCATAGGTGTAGGAGACAAAGGCAAGTTCCTGTGTTTTGTCAGTTCAGTAGTTCAGTTTGAGTTTGGCTGTTATCTGCTTCAGAGATAACAGGATTATGCGAATGGAAAGGTACTGTAGGGAGATACCTTCCTCTTCAGGACAGGATCAGCTGTGAGGCCTGAGCAGGTTGCCTAGGGCTTTTCCAGTTGGATATTGAAACAAACCCTTCAAGGACAGAAAACTCAAATCAAGTGCTACTGCTTCACACTTATGGGAGGAAAAAAGCCTGCTGTATTTACGCAATTGGATCTTTTGCTTAATTTGTATAGCCTGTGTGACCCTCAACAAAATATGAAAAATTTTAAAAGGTGTTCCAGAAGACTTCAGGATTTGAACACTGAGAGGTAATTTTTTTCTCTGATAAGCATATTTCTTCAGAGAAATAAACAGGCATGCTTGATGTTGATGTTAAGATGCTTTTGTAGTCATTCAAATAATTTTAATTATTACATTATAGATATGAATTAACAGATAAATAGTTACCTAAAAACTGTATGAATAAGAAATAAATACTGCCCGTTCTAGCTTTGCTCTGCAGATCTGGGACTGGCTATAAGATTTCATCTGTCTGTGGAGTATGTTAGGGTGAACTGTGTTAGCTGTTTTTCAGAATGTCTAAGATGAGGTATTCTTACTATATTGCATTTCGCCCCTCTTCTGTGAGTAATTATTACCAGCTGGATTTATGATTTTGGCATTCTTTCATGGATTTATTGGTGTTCAACAACTGTTTCACTTTGAAAAAAAAGTTTTTACTGCCTCCCAGTAGTTTTCCCAGTTTCCTTCAAATTAACTTTTGGGTTTATTCTGACTCCAAGAAAGGCAGGAAAAAAAATGGTTTTTTTAGGATTGGGTAGTGAAAAAGAGGCATTGAAGGAGCAAAAGTGTAAAACTGGATAAATAGCAGATGTTTTGTTAGAACTTTTAGGACTTCAGGTTTTACAATGATGGCGTCAAACTTGTATTGTTAAGCATTTGAGATTAAGTAATGTTTTGCTCATTAATGATTGTGCAAGTATAAAACCTTGACAAAGGGCTGCATTTGAAGGCAATTACAATGTTCATACACAGTTTCTCAGCACACACACAAATCTGTCACATGAAGATGATCCATGTGAATAGAAAATAAGTCCATAACAATTTTAAGGCTTTCCTGAGGGCACTTAATTTTTGACATAATACTTCCAATTCTGAGGGCAGGGAATGAGGCAAGCAACTTGTATGTTGACTATATCTGTGCTATATCTGAAATCCTTTAAAAATATTTTTAATCATAAGGAATTCAGTAGGTTGTCCTCATTTTGTTTAGGCCAAGAAGCCTAAAGGTCCTTGCGTTTCAAGGTTTATAACCATTTTTTGTATACTTAAAGTTGTTTATGTAAATTGCATGGAGTTTTGTTACAGGGTGTTTTCTCAATGCAGAAACGAACCACGCCCAGTACTTCTGATACAGCTTTTTGCTAAAGGAAGGTGTGAAGTGTTTTTAGAAAGCTCTTTGATTTTGAAACAAGTAAAGAGTTGCCTATTTTAGTCTGTGAACCAGGCTATGTGCATGATCAATCATAAACTATTTTCTTTCCTTAAAAAATAAGTTGATGCTTGATTAAAACTTGAAAACTTTTGTGATAGAGTTTTTGGGAACTACAGAAAAGGTGAGCATTCAGAAGTAACTGTCTGCGGCAGTCGATTTGATAATGTCGGTGAGTTTTCTTGGTTTCATGATCTTAGTTTTCCATTGCAGCCTTTTGCAGAAGTGTTTTTAAAATTATTTTATGCGTTTAGGACACTGAAGAAAACTGAAAATCATCAGTTACAGTCTTTGTGGATCATAGATGGTAGTGCTAGTATATTTGACATAAAATGTTTGTCTCAGTTTTGACACATACATGTTGTTTTTGCCATCTGAATTTTACTTTTCCAGGTCATGTCTTGAATCCAAAAGGCTATGGTGTTTTCTGGATTTTTTTAGTAGGTCAGTGCAGCTAACTGTAAAGTGCATGATACTGCTAGAAATAATTTTCAGACTGTTTTAATCTCCACATGTCTTTGAGTATGTATGTACATCATCTTTCTGCTAAACCATATAAATCTCAGATCAAATTTGCATGCAATAAAAACTTTGTTAAAAAACCCCAAACACTCCAAAACTTCATTTTTATTGGCATTAGAAATGTTTAATAAATGCAGACCAGATGTTTATGGTGCAGCAACATGCTTAGTGATAGAAAGGTGTGAGGGAAGTAAAGCGGAGGTAGGAGAGGGTGTGGGGAGTCCCTTACTTATTCTCTACCACAAAATTTGCTTTTTCCAGAGGAAATTGCTATGGAAGGGGTGTTCAGGCTTCAGGGTAATCAGTGTTAAGTGCTTGTCTGATTGACATATATCTTGGCAAAAAATATTCGTAAAATTATTATCCTCTTGTCTTACACAGAAATACTTACAGACTTCTTACATGTGGAAGATTTTTTTTCCCCCCATAGCCTTCAGAATCTTTGCTATTTTGAGATTAAAAATCGCATGGTAACCTATAGAGAAATGTTAATAATGTTTGCAGGTTATCAGCCTTAGAGATAATCTTTGATCTATGATATTATATTGTTTCCCAGGAAAAAGAGAACTGTTTTCTTCAAATCTTCATGCTTTGAAGCAAGCTGCAATGTAGAAAATAAATTGAATCCTATGAGGTAGAATACATTGTTACTACAGGTTTTGATAAACGGACATATCTAAAAATTCTTAGAGATCTATGCATTTGCTGTTTAGACAATAGGAATTTGTTTAAAGCTTTTACTGTAGATAGATTAAATGAATCTTGTAATTGCAAGCATTTTCTAAACATGTGATGTCTACCAAGTTGTATCAAAGTTACTGAGCGGGTGAGAAACACCAAAGGTATCTGTGCTTTACCTCCATCATAGGTTATTTTGATGTTTTCTGGGCTCAGTGGGAGATCCTGAGTTTCATGCTTGCCCTGCACTCCACTTGCTGCAATGAGTCAGGTTGATATTTGTCACTGGATAGTGTTCCTTCAGCTGAATCCTACATTATTAAATTGCACACTTCTGTTGGAGTGTAATGGCTTTGGAATGTAATGGCTGTTGGAGTGTAATTGGCCGGAAACACTGAAAAACAGTCTTTTGCAGGGTACTTGTTAGGGTAAAAGCAAAGATTAATTTTAGAGCACAAAAACAATGTAAAAGAGTTACTGTGCCAAGGGGTAGTTAGAAATGAAAAAATTATGGAATGCTTTTGATTGGAAGGAACCTCAAAGACCATCTAATTCCAGCCCTTCCAGCAGTGGAGAAGATTGCAGCCACTAGATAAGTTACTTAGGGCCCCATCCATCTGACCTTTAACACTTCCAAGTATGAGACATCCTCAACTTCTCTGGGAAGCTTGCTCCAGTGCCTCACTACTTGTTGAGTAGAAAATTTCTTCCTAATATCTAATCTAAATCTCTCCTCTTTTCATTTAAACCCATTCCCCCTTTTCCTATCACATTCTCCCTATGTAAAAAGTCACTCTCCTTTTCTAAAAGACAGTGAGAGACTTTTCCTTCAAGCAGTGAGAGGCCACAATGAGGTCTCCCCGGAGCCTCCTCTTCTTGGAGGCTGAGCAACCCCAGTGCTTCCAGCCTGTCTTCATAGGACAGGTGCTCCAGACCTCATCATGGCCTCCTCTGGAGCCACTGTAACAGGTCCGTGTCCTTCCTGTGCCGATGGCTCCAGAGCTGGACACAGTACTACAGGTAGGGTCTCATGAGGGCAGAGTAGAGGGTCAAAAATGCCCTCCCTTCACTTGCTGGCCATGCCCCTTTTAATGCAGTCCAGGATGTGGTTGGCCTTCTAGACTGTGACTGCACATTGCTGGCTTATGTCCAGCTTGTCATCCCCAAGCACCCCCAAACCCTCCTCAGAGTTGCTTTTTGACTTCTCCCAGTCTGGGCTCGTGTCTGGGATTGCCCTGACCCAGGTGCAGTACCTTGCACCCAGACATGTTAAGACTTCATGAGGCTCTTGTAGGCCCACTTCTCAAGTTTGTCCCTCTCTCTCTGGATGGCATCCTGTCCTTCCATTGTGTCAGCTGTACTGCTCTGCTTTGTGTCATCTGCAGACTTGCTGAGGGTGCACTCAATCTTCCTATCTGTGTCATCAGTGAAGATATTGAAGAGCACTGGTCCCAAAGTAGAGCCCTGAGTGACATTACTTGCCACCAGCCTCTACCTGGACACAGAGCCATGGACCACAGCCTTCTGGCTGCATCCATCCAGCAGTTCCTTATCTGCCAAATAGTTCACACTTCAAATCCATGCGGCTCCTCTTTGGAGACAAGGGTGTCATGTGGAACTGATTGAAGGCTTTACAGAAGTCTAGGTAGATGACATCTGTCAGTCTCCCCTTGTCAACCATTGCTGTCACTGCACTGAAGGCCACTAGATGGTTCAGCACTTCTGCCTAAATCTCTTTTGGGAAGAAGGAAAGAAATAGTAGTCGTAGTAGCAGTTCTGATTAGATATGACTTACCCAAGGGTTCTGCCTATTTCATCTAAGTAAAAAGATTTTGTTACTCTCATCTGGGATCAAGTCCTTTGATCTTGAATGCAGCAGTTTCACAGACTCATGAGTACTTTGATAGTTTGCTAATTCTTTCCCCAATTACTTGTTGACTAGTAGAATAGTTCCTTAGTCTCTAGTCTGTGTTTGCAGACACAAGCATAGAATCAGTTTATCAATGGTTGTACAGATGACATATTTTCTGTATTTTCTCATACTTTGGCATTTTCTAATACAAAAATTGTTGCTTTTCTGATCATGTACATTGTCATAGTTTTGTTGAAACAGTCCTGTGATATTAATAAAGTGGGTCTGTCTTATCACTTGTGGAGGGAGCAGGGAGAGGTATAATGTTTGTCACATTGTTGTGAAATTCTCTTCAGTTAGGAAGTGTTCAAGGGAACAAAATTTTTTAAGTTCCCTAAAGATCTCTAATCATTTTGTGATACAAAACAATTTCTCCTCCCTTGGTTGGCTTATTGTTATCCGAAGGGCTTGGTTAGTAGGTTGTGCTGAAAACTAGTTATGCTCAAAACATGTTTGCAAGAGACTTTTGCACATGTAATGAACTGGATGGGTACAACCACTGCATGTGTTTTTCTTTCTTAGCAACAAGGTATTGGTCGGCCAAGCGTATACCATGCCGTGGTGGTCATATTTCTAGAATTCTTTGCCTGGGGTCTCTTGACAACTCCAATGCTAACGGTAAGTATCATTCATCAGCCATTATCTTGGTGATAGTGACAAATGTTAATTTGCTAATTCCTAGGGATTTGGATTTCAATTTTTTTTACATTTATTGTGTATCTCATAACCTGAATTCCAGAAATCCTAGCAGCTGAGATTTGGACTGCTGAAAGATTAGAAGATAAGGAAAAATAGATTAACTCTGCTGTACTATTCTTTAGCTCTTACTCGCCTTTTGGAGTAACACCAATTTGGTCCATTGATTGAAGTTCTCTGGAAATCCTGGCT
The DNA here is from genome assembly GCA_013397955.1 of Grantiella picta. Taxonomy (NCBI): domain Eukaryota; kingdom Metazoa; phylum Chordata; class Aves; order Passeriformes; family Meliphagidae; genus Grantiella; species Grantiella picta. Next base: position 109,751 of record VZRM01003706.1, on the reverse strand, counting down.
CTTTTAAGACTTTGTAGTTAAATCATCTTCCAGTTGGAGCAATTGAATAAATTATGCAACACTTCATTAACTATGTACATTCCTGTGGGCTGATTGTTTTGCCAGCCATGTATCTTACTGTAAAATGTAAAGGCATTCATGTAAGAAATGGATTTCATAAGTATTTAATCTGTTCTGGTTATTTGCCAGATGGAGAGATAATTTGAGTATTTGGTAATAGGATATGAAGCATTTAATTTGAAGACATGTATTGCATTCACTGTAATGGGACCTGCCTGTGAGCAGTTGCAAGAGGTCGATTAGTCCAGGTTTTCATCATCTAATATCTGACAGCACTTTGAATGCGTGGCAGGCAAAGTTTTTTGGGATCAAAAGAGTCAATTTCTTCTCCAAACTCCAGATAAAATAATCTACTTAACTCCTGAAATGTGTTTGTCTATCCTTTCTAAAGACAATCACTGAACTTTTTAGATAGCTTAGTTAAAGCAGCTGTTTCACAAAGTGACTGTCCTGTTATCCTGTCTTGCCGATGTCAAAATATGGGGAAGCTTACTGGGTGGTCTTTCTTACCTCTTTTTTCTTTGCTTTTTTTTCTTAACCAAAGTGCTCAATTTCAACTTGCCCAAGCTTGACACTTCTCATTTAAAAGGATAAGTGTGCAGATCACAGTTCTGACACATCTGCAAAATGCCACCATTTTAATAAAACTATATGTTAGGTGGATTCTTCAATAACTCCGCAGTATGTACTCCAATGGGAATAGTTCCGTAGTTGAGTGTGATCATCTTTATTTGTTATCAGCTTTGCAAGCCCTGAAAGGCTGCTGTTGGGTTTATATAATTTCAAGTCTGATTTGATACTTTGCACCCTTCTCTTGTGATGTACTTGTAGTAGCTTACATTGACCTGCTTATCAGGCAGCAGTACTAGAAGTCATGTGAAGATTTCTTATGAGCTAGGTTCAGCCTTTGAACTGCCAGCTGCCCTCTTCTGCTCAAGCAGGTTTGTTAGGTTAGAAGGGCAGAAATGGAAGTGTCTAGCCTGCTGATCAAAGCTTGTGGTTACTCAATTTTTTGTGGGTTTTTTCCATGATTCTGCAGGTCATTGTCAACATTCAATCTGATTAAAATTTTGTGGACTATGAAAATAAATGGTGTGTGTTTCTGGTAGCTGAGATTATTTAAAGTTCATTTTTTAAATTGCTTTTTCACTTCTTTTGACATGTGTCAGCAAAGCTGAAGTGTTTGTAACATGACGCTATACTTGGAGAAGAAAAGATTTAAAGTGTTTATAAAGTACGCAAATGCTATTCTGGTCAAAGACTGCCCAAGGCTTATGGACATTAATTTTATTTATGGACTTGTAAGCCAATGTTAGTAAATTACCATAAGCAATATTAATTACTTAATGACATATTCTGTCTTCAATATATATATTTTTTTGAATATGTATCTATTGGTAGAATTTCAATAAAGCAGTTCCCTTTACCAGTTTGTCAGTTTGCATTTCTCTTGTCTATAAAGTAACAAATTAATCTCAAAAACTTGAACTTAATACCAGCAGTGGTTGCCTCTCAGCAAAAAATTCTAGAAAACAGTTCATAGGTAATTAGATTTTACTCTCTGAGTTTCCCATTCTTTTTTTTTTTGTTTTGTTTTTCTCTTAGAAGACATTTACTTTTAGATCTCTTAATTTGAACCCTGACTTTTTTTCTCCTCAATTCATATCATGGGATCCATGTTCTAACAGGTGAAAAATTGTTCTAAATATCTAACCAAAGGTTGATACCAGAAGCGAAAAGGGATATAGATAAGGAGAATTATCTGCCCAGTACTTAATATGAGAACCGCCACTTTTATTAAACCTATGATTTGATAATCTCAGTCTTCCTAGAAAAATAATGCTGATAGTTTTCAGTGACACTAAAGTATTCTATTTCTTCTGGCTAATAGCTTTCTCATATAAGTAATTTTTGTAATTGGTGGCACTTACCTATAAATAATCGGAGCAAATTAATGTGAATTTTGTTTCAATGTGATTTTTTGTGCATACATGCTTTGAACATCACAATAACTTTTTTTAATCGACATGGTAGCACCTGTGAGGCCCCTTAACTCTCTTGCATATTTATGGTAAATCTGTTTAGCATAGATTAACGTTCTTGCCCTTGAATTAAGACTGCTGGTAGAGCACCTTACTTGAATTCGTAGCTGTATTTAAATACTCAGAACTCTTGCTAGTATTTATAAGCATCTACTTGTTAATCAGAAGTGTTTCTAACTGTATGGCTATTTAATAGCTGCTGTTTGTTCAGTTCTGAATATAGCGCTGTTCTTTCCTTGTTCAGAGTAAGTTAGCTGAATCTCGTTTTTACTCCTAATATTGGCAATATTTGAGTCAACCTTCTGAAGGAATTAACCACATAAAATTTTGTAATTTGTACCACACAGAGATGGTTTTTGCCTACACTGACCGTCATTTTCAGCCAAGTGTCCCAAACCAACTATTTCTGCATTACAGTGTCTCAGCAGAGGAATTTATGCTGATAAATTGATATCAAATCCAGTTTATGTTTTCTTGAGACAAATGAGATGTAGTAGATACTTTTTTTCCTGGTTGTTCTGGGGTTTTGGGTTTGGTTTTTTTGGTTTGTTGTTGTGTTTTTCTTTTTTTGGTTTTTTTTTTTTGGTTTTTTTGTTTTTTGTTTTGGGGTAAGATACTTTTTTTAGCAAATTGTCTTGCTATCCTGTTTTTTTTTTTTGTTCTATAGCTATCCTGTTTTACAAATCAAAATTAAACTTGGCATCAGTTTCGTCCTATCTCTCTTGATTCAAGTAATGCTTTTTTTTTTCCTTCTGTCAGGTCTTACATGAAACATTTCCCCATCATACATTTTTAATGAATGGTCTTATTCAAGGTGTTAAGGTAAGATTTTTTTTTAAACCTCTGACCTAAATATTCTTCATGTTCTTATATTTTAACTTGTCTCACTTGTGTTCTCTGTGAGAACATAAAAACACTGAGGGTTTTTATGGAAACTGGTTGTTTCTTGGGCTCAGTTCAAGTTTTACTGCTAAGTGGGAGGATCTTGAAACAAGTGGAATGTTTCTCAGAAGCTTAAATTCCTCTCATTGGAATAGGTACCACTTGTAGCTATTGTAATCTTGATAAGTATCTTTCTAAGAATGGAGCTAGGTTTTTTTTGTCTGCTTCCTAATGTTCAAAGATTTATATCAGAAGCAGATTAATGCAACTGTGATACCATTGAGATAGAAAATGAAGCACTTAAATACTGTGATTTTGTCTTAAAATGTGGCATAAGAGCTAATTTTCATCAGGTTGGTTTTATTTCCTGGTCCTTCTTTTTAATCAACTCTTGAACATACTGTAATGGTCAAAATATTCAGGGCAGTTTATAGGTTACTTATACCAGTACATTCACACAGTGGTTATGCTGGACTGTGGCCATAAACAAGCTTGCAAAATTTTTCTGGCATAACTATTGTGAAGTCTCTTCTTTGCTGCAAAGCAAAGGCTGAAAAGTGCTTGCTTTAACTTATGACTGAGGTAATCTATAGCACCCAGAAATTATTTACGTCCTGTAAGAAATCTAAAGCATTGCTTTTAGTTGTAAGAACATGACATCTTTAGGATCGACTTGCTGTCTTGCTATCTTTCACGGTGGATTGGCAGAACACTATGCACTTGGGGTGTTGGTTTGTCTCAGACTGAACAAGGACGTTATCTTCTCATTGTTCTCATACAAAAACAAAGTTCATGTTCCTCTTCCTGTTTTCTTTCAAGTTTTTTCACTCATAGTGCAGTGTAACTGTGTATTTAATTTAAAAGTAGTAAATAGAGGGTTTCCCATAGGTTTTGTACAGAGCATATCTGTAGAAAAGTGCATTAATGTAATGAATGTTTGGATTGCTCTAACAGGTCTAATAAACAGGATCAAAGACTAGAGTGAGCTTGTACTTCCTTCTTTTTTTCTTCAAAATTCTTTATATGAAACATTGGAAGTGTTTTTGGTGACAGCAAAACATGTTAGATCATATGGCATTGAAATCTGATTCTAAGAAGCAGAAACATTAATTTTGAATGGATAAGACATCTAACTTTCCCAGGATCTGGTAATCTGGCTTTACAGCTTTTGCTTTCAGTCTGCTTACTGAAAACATTGAAATCAGGTTTTTTTGTAAGGATTTGGCAGAGCAGGTATTTAGTACAGCAGTCTGTACGCATATGTTAAACTTGTAATGACTATAGTTGAATAAGAGAGGTAAGCTAAAGTTAGCCAGAGTACACTTCCAGTGTATTAATTAGGGTGCTTACAGAACCATGCATTTACTAATGTCTGGACTTATGCCAGAGTTGGATTGATGAGTGAAGAATTTACTAATTAGGAGCAACTATTCCCCAGTCAACAAACCTGTGAAATCCTTTACTTATTTTAATTCTTCTGTGTAATATAATGGATTTGAGGCCTAGATTCCAGGGGACTTCACAAAATTCTGGAAAGTCTAGTGTTTGATCCTTAGTCAATTTTTTCTGTTTTTGTACTGCGTGAAAGTCTGACCTTTGCCATGGGAATCTCATTATGCTGTCCCATGATCTCAAGTTGTTGGGCTTGCTCAAATGGTCTTCATAGTTATTACTGTGTATGTATGTCCTGTACATGATGAATATGTTCTATAAAGCAATAAGTGTTCTATTAAATCTATTTCAGAGAGCATTTGTTACCCAAAACTCTCTCTTAGGACAGTCCAAATTAGAGGGCAACTTGGGCTTGAATACTAGCTCTAAGTCTCTTGATAGAGGCTAAGATATTGTTCCTCTGTGGAGCTAGACTGTATTTTGGAGATTTTAAAGAAGAAATTGCAGTCTGTTTTACTTCTATATTCAATCAAATGTATCTTAAAAAAAGGTANTTTTTTTTTTTTAATATTCACTGGGGTTTAGTAGATTTGAAACAAAATATCAGAACCATAGAAAACTAGACTGTAGGGCAAATAGTGTACATTTTCAGTTATCTACAACTTCTGTGTTTAATTTCAAATACATTTTCAATTTTATTCCTTTCATATATTAAAGTGAGCCTTGGAAATGTAGATACAGACATATTAATTGTTTTTCTTCTGTCACAGGGTTTTTTGTCCTTTCTCAGTGCTCCACTAATAGGTGCTCTCTCAGATGCTTGGGGAAGAAAATCTTTTCTTCTTCTTACAGTTTTCTTCACCTGTGTCCCAATTCCATTAATGCGAATAAGCCCATGGTAAGTGATACAAACTGCAGTATCAAGCTTGTCAGGAGAGCAGATATTCAGTCTGACGAGTAGTTTGGGGAAATGGGAGGGGGACAATAAGACAAGAACAAAGCAGCTTTCCTTTCAAGACATGATTGCATTATTCTGGATATTTTCTGTTCAAGATGTGTTCAGATTGTGTGTCCTAAAAGTAGAAATAATGGAAAGTGAACTGCATTCGTACGAGTAAAACAGTACTTGAAGAATTTGATAATCCTGTCTAACTCTGTTTTAAGCTCAGCTGTTGATTTTTTTAGTTGATGACTGACAGTAATAAACGTGTTTTTAAAGCTAAATGAACTTTAATATTTATTTGCCACAGAAAAGTATAATTGTTTCAACTGATTCTTTGATTATATTGAAACTTTTGATATAACAATATAATTGTTTCAAGTGACTCTTTGATTAGGACTTTGAAACCAAGTCAGTACTGCTCAGTTATGGTCAGTTTAATTTCAGTTTCATTTACATTAATTGTGAAACTTGGAAGAATTACAAAATAACTTTGTGTACACTGAATGAATTCAGAGTTCATCTTCCACAGCATTATATATATGATAGTGTGTTCCTTAACTGGCTGAGAAGATGACTTCTAAGATAGTTAATTTTTCATGACTTTAACTCGAGAGTGTAAAAATCTATAGGTACCATGTCATCAAGGGGACACTTCTTTTAAGCTAGTATAAAATAAACAAAAGAGTATAAAACATAAAAATGCTGTTTTCCAGTATTTGCGCGAGACTGCACAATCATTCATTTGTCTCCAGTAAAGTTCTGTTAGTTCTCGAGGAACATTCCTCTTAGGCTTAAGCACCAACTTGCTTATTAGTAAGACAAAAAGCATGAGATCTCAGCTAAAACTTTATAATCGTTGCTTTTAAATTATTAGGTGGTACTTCGCTATGATTTCAGTGTCTGGAGTCTTTTCTGTTACCTTTTCTGTAATATTTGCCTATGTTGCTGATGTGACACAGGAACATGAAAGAACGACTGCCTATGGACTGGTAAGATCTGCTCAGCTCGGGAAAAAGAATAGATTATGATCTTCAGATTGAACTTGTGCTTTGATTTACAGATTGTTGCCTGATTAAAGAGGTTGATAAAGGAATAAACCATGGCTCGAGACAGTGTTAGAGTTCAGGCAGGGAACAAAGTGCTATGTGCTTATGGGAACAGCATAGATATGTGACAACTTGTGTAGAGAGCATGTGTAAGAAAGAATATCTTTTAAGTTTTGCAGACAAAGCATTAAATGTTGTTAAAGACAATGCAAGTAATTGAATCTGCCAATAGTTTTCTATCACCTGTAAGTTCCACTTCTAGTTCATATGACTTCTTTTTAGTTTAGAGTGGCTTTTGCTAAAATTGGAGCAGTAAGGAAGGATGAAAATACATGAAGCAGTATTTTTAGTAACTTAGTTATGACCCTTCTTAATTATCAAAAGACAAGGAAAATACTTCAGTTAGTACAAACTAGTCCTTTCAGTGGTAGTGTAATTCCTGCTTAGTTTGCTTTCCTAATATATATATTAGTGTAGGTTTTGGAGGTCTATTGTTAGATGTCCTTAGCCTTTGAACTTCTTTTAGGCGGGCATTTTATTTCAATGTACTGAGAACTTTCTCAGTCAAATAACTTAAAATTCATAATTAGAAAACAAAATAAAGATTTTAGTCTATTTAAAGTAAGAGCCTATTTCCTTCAAGCCAAACATGATCTTTGACTGCAAATCCTGTCTAGTATGGTGTGCTGTTGAGAAGGCTGTAGAAACTGTGTTTGGGACCCACGTTTACTGCCATAAATGGTGGGTGTTTTTTTTT